>CAUYLG010031273.1:0-33349 GCA_963573385.1 Cacajao melanocephalus | reverse complement strand
TTAATATTGTTATGTGTGAATTTGATCCTGCTATTTGTTACTGGCTGGTTTTCTTGCCCGTTAGTTGACTCAGTTTCTTCATTGCATTTTTGGTCTTTGCCATTTGGTGTGCTTTTGCAGTGGCTGGTACTTGTTCCTTTCTGTGTTTAGTGTTCCTTTCAGGAGCTCTTGTAAGGCATATCTGGTGGTGACAAAATCTCACAGTAATTGCTTGTCCATAAAGGATTTTATTTCTCCTTCACTTATGAAGTTTAGTTTGGCTAAATATAAGATTCTGGGTTGAAAGTTCTTTTGTTTAAGGAATTTGAATATTGGCCCCCACTCTCTTCTGGCTTGTAGGGTTTCTGCTGAGAGATCTGCTGTGAGTCTGACTGGCTTCCCTTTGTGGGTAAACTGACCTTTCTTTCTGGCTGCCCTTAGCATTTTTTCCTTCATTTCAACCCTGGTGAATCTGACTATTATGTGCCTTGGGGTTGCTCTTCTTGAGGAATATTTTTGTGGAGTTCTCTGTATTTCCTGGGTTTGAATGTTGGGACTGCCTTGCTAGGCTGGGGAAGTTCTCCTGGATAATATCCTGAAGAGTGTTTTCCAGCTTGGAGTCATTCTCTCCATCACATTTAGGTACACCTATCAAACATAGATTAGGTCTTTTCACATAATCCCATATTTCTTGGAGGCTTTGTTCATTTGTTTTCACTCTTTTTTCTCTTGTGTTGCCTTCTCTTTTTATTTTATTGAGTTGGTCTTCAATCTCTGATATCCTTTCTTCTGCGTGATCAATTTGTCTATTAAAACTTGTTTTTACTTCACATAGTTCTTGTGCTGTGTTTTTCAACTCCGTCAAGTCATTTATGTTTTTCTCTAAGCTGGTTATTCTAGTTTGCATTTCATCTAACCTTTTTTTGAGGTTTTTAGTTTCTTTGCATTGGGTTAGAACGTCTTCCTTTAGGTCAGAAAAGTTTGTTATTACCCACCTTCTGAAGCCTGTTTCTGTCAATTTGTCACCCTCTTTCTTGGTCATGTTGTGTTCCCATGTTGATGAGGAGTTGTGATCCCTTGAAGGAGAAGAGGAATTCTGGTGTTTGATGGTTTCATCTTTTTTTGTGCTGTTTTTTCCCATCTTCATGGATTTACCTGGCTCTGATCTCAGGGACCTGCTTGATGAGGTCACTTGTCTGCCTGTGAAGGTGCTACTGGGTTTCCAGGGATTCCTTCAGGTTGCTAGGTGGGCTTCCTATGTCTTTTTTGTTTATACTGGGAGGTTAGGCCCACCTCTCCTGTTGACTTGAGGTGCTGCTGGGTGGTCAGGAACACCTTCCCGTTGCTATGTAGGCTTCCTGTGTTTTTGTTAAAACATGAAGCCTAGTCCCGCCTCTTTAATGGTGGGTTGCGCCTTTCCTCCATGGAGCTGGATCATTCAGGGTTCAGCACAGACTGAGGCACTGGCTGCATAACCAGTTAGTGCTTCAGTACTCTGGGGTTTGTGGAGGAGGGTAGGGACCCGCCCTGCCACACAGTCTATCTCCCCTCTTTCAGCTCCCTGTCTCTCAGGGCAGGGGGAGGGGGCGATAGCTAGGTCTGCGGGCTTATGGGCTTATGCTTTTGCTTAGATCTGTGTGACAATCTGGGACACCGTGCTGGATTATTATTCAACTCTGCTTGTAATTCCCAGCACTTGACTGGCAAAGATCCCCTGTTCTGTGGATTGCTGAGGCTTTGGGGGAAGCACTGTATCTGGACTGGGGTGCCAGAGAGGGAGCCTCTGACTCCCTGGTCAGATGCACTTTCTGGGTGAGGCAGCACCCCTCCTCACCTTGGTCTGCTCTATCTGGGCTTTGCTCAACGTCCTACCAGACCTGTTGAAATGCACCTGGTACCTTGGTTGGAGCTAGGAGATCTCTGGATTTCTGCGTCTCTCTCCCTGGGGATTGTGCACTGGAGTTGTGTCTATTCAGCCATCTTGTTTCCTCCCCAAAAAGCATGTATTTTGCATGCTTGTGTGTGGTGTGTGTAGTAGCAGTTAGGGAGGTGGGTGATAGGTAATTGTTGCAGAACCAGGAATTCTGAGATTTCAGGATTTCAGGAATCCTAATTGACATATTAAGGAGACAGTCCAGAGTGCAGAGGTGAATTAAAGCCTGAGATATACATTTGGATGTCACCATAATATTGATGGGATTTAAAACTACAGAAAGTAGGAGTAAGGACTGAGGCCCCAGGTCTACCTCAGTGTTAGAAATTTCAGCAAAAGTATTGGAGAGTGAGAAGAAAGCGTGATGGAGGAGGGAAATCCTGAGTGTTTATGTCATGAGTGCAAAAAGAAGAAAGTATTTTTTCTTTTGTTCTGTTTTGTTTTTACATGATCCTGAAGGTCAGACATCAGAAGAAAGTGTTTTCAGAAAGAGGGAGGGAACATTAGTGTCCTGTGGAGCAATGTGGTGCTGGACATACCACACTCTTCTGTCATTCTCAGGTATCTCACCCTAAAGATGACTCTTCTCTTTTCTGTATCATTTATTTTCTCCTCTGTATTCGATCCTTCCAATAAGCATTTAAATACACTCAAATCCTTTCTCTCTTAAGAAACAAGCCAAACTCAAACAAAAAACCCACAAACTTCTCCCCAAACTCCAGATCCAGGTACTTCCCCCATCGTCAACAGATTCTTCTTGTCCAAGAGCAGTCTAACCTCTGTTTCTAGTTCCTCATCACCCACTCACTAATCCACAATTTGAGTTGTGATTTTTTTGGTAACAAGTTACTGAATCCCCATATACAAGTGACTTAAAAAGTGAGGATTTGTTTTTCTATGTAAGAAGAAGGCTGCATGTGGGAAGTTTCAGGATTTTTTAATTCAGCAATTCAGGGATGTTGGTGCTCCGCAGTCCTCTTGGCTTTCCTCTTATGGTTGCAAGGCAACTGCAGCAGTTCTAAGTATTATGTCTGCACTTAGTGGATGTTTATTTTTCACTATTTCAGATTTCGTTAAAGAAGAAAAACCCTTTGAGAAGACACTAGCAGGTGCTACTAAGGATCCATTGGCTAATATTGGAACCTGTGCTTCACCCATTCTCTAGCTGCAGGGAGCCTGATAGAGCAAAGATCTAGCATCTTTAGCTTCAGTGGTGGGAGACACTCTGTCAACAAGAAAGAAGAGTGTATTTTATTTTTAACGCTCAGCTAATAGCCCAGCTCTTCCTCTAGACTAAATTACATGATCTTACAGCAGTAATGGGTTTTGTTGTTCATCGTTTTCTTGTAAATGCTCAGCTCATTGCTCAACTCAGTTAGTTAAAATACATTTATTTAATGAATGCACAAATAAATTTCAATGCATTTTTTAAAAAAATTAGCTACAACAAGAATTGTAATTTCCTGTTTCCACTTTGTTAGGGATTAAACAAATCCCCAAGTTTTTTCAGATGCATGCATGTGTGCATGCACATACACATGTGAATTTAATTGCAAATATGCTTGGAAAGATTGACTGACAACTTTCTTTTAGCTAATGCATAAACTCAGTGACATTTGTTTGGTTAATCAGAGGCTATATCTGCTAATTTTCTAGTTCTTGAGTTTGTTATGGTAAGCAGAGATTGACAAATAGTTGGCTTCTAGGTCAGTGAGATGTTATTTTATTGTAGAAAACAAGATCATGAGAAACCATGGCAGTTTTTTCTGTGTTCACATTTTAAAATAATATCTGAAATAATCCGAAGGAAATTAATATCCTGTTGAACTTAAAGATGCAAAATAAAACCACTGCCATCAATATCTTTATAATTTTATACTATAGTGATAAGCCATACACAGACCTATTTCAAGAGGGTCCTTATGTTTGAATGATAGACAAGTCCTAAATAATTTGCAGTTAAACACTATAATAGCACATTTTTGTGTATCAAATACATATTTGAAAAAAGAAATTATAATCAGGAGCATTATTTATAAAGCTGTTATCAGGGGTTAGGAATTTTTGAGCTTTTATTTAAAACAAAAATATTATGAAAAGCAATTATTTTTATAGCATATGTGAATGAAAATTGTCAATGCAGAATTACTTTTGTTTGCTGTGGGAATTCTTGGATACAATAAGCAATAATTTAAAAAATCAATATTTATTAATTAACATATTAATTAACACATATTTACAGAGCTACTAATGTAGGCCTGACACTGTGGCAATAAGAGTTGATTGAAAATTTCAGAGTTGTAATATGTATTTTTATAAAATCATGCAGGAATTTTTATGTATGCTATAATTACCCTTTGGCCTCATAATAGTGTATTGTAGGTATTTATGAAATACTCCTAAGATGGCTAGATCAAGAAATAATATTAAATTAAAAGAGGTAACATGGTTCATAACTAATAGTACCCACATGACCCTCAGAAAATGGTAAGCCTTCAAGAAGCTTACAGCTTAGTTGAGGAGAGCAGACAAATATACAAAATGATAAAAAGCTGGGATAGTAAGAAGAAACTGTTATTCTCTGTTCTTTCTTTGAAACTTGGCAAACCTCCTTCCCATAGTAGTTCAACCAGCTAAGACTGAACTATTAAAATATTGGATGTTATCATGCAAATACTATGACAGAGCGCAGGAACTGTTTGTGTTTTTGTTTTTATCTTTTCTGGGAACAAGTAGAAATAGAAGTACCAGTCATTAGAAGCTGCAGCTAGTGGTTTGGATTCTTTGCCCTTATAATGTTGGCTAAAAGTTAGATACAGTCTATAGTCAAGAATTTCTATTTTCTTTGCCAAGAAAGAAGTTGGGTCTACAAATGGTAAAGAAATTGTAATTTGTTTATAATCCATGTTTTTGATGTCTACATGGAAATAAAAGAGAGATTTTTCCAGGATAAAGCATGGGGTATAAGCACTGAACCTAGTGTCCCAATCTCAGTTGACTTTGATGTCCTCACATTGTGAAGTGCTGCCTAGGAATTTCTCTCTCTCCAGATCAAAAGCACAGGCCTTTCACTCAGCAATCTTGCATGGGTGGGTTTAACAGAGACTTAGACTATTTCCGTGATTACATCTGGAAAGTATCTCATGCAAGTATGAATCAGAGAGAAAGACAGTAGCATGAAGAAACAGTAGTAGACTCTAGAAACTATTAAGCATAAGGGAGGTCTATTATAAGGAAGTCAGATACATCTTGTTGTCAAATCCAAACAATTAACAGCTATATGAGCCTTGATGTAAGGAAATCAATCAAAGAGACTGAACTGTTTACGCATGGATGAAATCCTTGATTCTGAATCAAAAGTGTGGTAAAGTACCAAATCCAGTTAGTGATTTTAGTGAGCAGTAGGGGGAATTTTACATTCTAGCCAAACATGTGGTTATCCAATCCTTTTGGGAAAATGGAGGCTCCTGAGTGTACTCGTTCTCCCAGTCCCACTTGTTTTTATTTTTTGGGTTCTTGCATTACGCATGCACTGTGCTAAATATTGCATGGACGACATCATTTCATTCTCAAATTGGGGGAAGATTCTGTTATGACTATTATATAGACATGGATACTGAAGTTTGGAAAGACTATTAACTTACTTAATTTTACTCTAGTTGAAAATCAGCTGATCCTAGTGCCCTCCATTCTGCATAATATGGTATTGTACATGTAGGCCTTCAATACGTATATGAGAAATAGAATAATAATAATTATCAAGTCAACATCAATACCTTAAGTTTCAACTTCATTTTGACATTGTCCTATATATACTTGTGATTTAGTAAACAAATATTATTGAATCATGTCCCAGTTACTCACAAAAGAAGCTACAAAGATTATCTCTCCATGTGAGGTAACCTGAAAATATATTGTAACATTCTACAAAAAAAAACCTCTCTCCTTCCCTTGTTTCTCCTTTTGCCTCCTCATCTACTTTTTCAAATTTTTCTTACCTGTATAGGTTAAATGTCTTACCACTTAGTATAGTTGTGTGAGTTTTCCTAGTGCTTCAATTTTTCACCTGTAAATTGCACATAAGAATAATATTTATTTCATGACATAGCTGTGAAAAAGAAATCAGATAAAGCATGTAAAGTTGTACTTCTCAAACCATCTATGGTGAATGAACATTTTCTATAAGTTATCATCAATTGCAGACTGATAAAGTATCAAAAATGAATTATAAGAGAAACTAAATGAAAAAGAGAAAGAACTTTTTAATATTAGGTTCAGCACTGTTACTGTGTTGAATTCCTATACAAGTCTTTCAAAGCTTGCTCAGATTTCTTTACTTATGTCATTGCAAACTGATAGCAAATAGTTGGCTCATTGGCAATTGTCCATTGGCCCCATTTTGAGCAACACCGATGTAAAGCCCCTAAAACAGTGCCCTTTACATATTACATGCTCAATAAATATTTGCAGTTTTATTGAAAATAAGCTAATTTTTGTATAAGGTGTAAGGAATGGATCCTGTTTCAGCTTTCTGCATATGGCTGTCCAGTTTTCCCAACACCGTTTATTAAATAGGGAATCCTTTCCCCATTGCTTGTTTTTGTCAGGTTTGTCAAAGATCAGATGGTTGTAGATGTGCGGCGTTATTTCTGAGGCCTCTATTCTGTTCCATTGGTCTATATTGCTGTTTTGGTACCAGTACCTTGCTGTTTTGATTACTGTAGCCTTATGGTATAGTTTGAAGTCAGGTAGTGTGATGCCTCCAGCTTTGTTTTTTTTTTCTTTCTTTTGCTTAGGATTGTCTTAGCTATGTGGGCTCTTTTCTGGTTCCATATGAAGTTTAAGGTGTTTTTTTCCAATTCTATGAAAAAAATCAATGATAGCTTGATGGGGATAGCATTAAGTCTATAAATTACTTTGGGCATTATGGCCATTTTTATGATACTGATTCTTCCTAACTATGAGCATGGAATGTTTTTGAGAAATGCAAATCAAAACCACATTGGGATACCATCTCATCCCAGTTAGAATGGCAGTCATTGACAAATCAGGAGACAACACATGCTGGAGAGGAGAAATAGGAACACTTTTACACTGTTGGTGGGAGTGTAAATTAGTTCAACCATTGTGGAAGACAGTGTGGCAATTCCTCAAGGATCTAGAAATAGAAATAACATTTGTCACAGCAATCTCATCACTGGGTATATACCCAAAGGAATATAAATTATTCTGTTATAAAGACACAGGCACACATATGTTTATTGCAGCACTGTTCACAATAGCAAAGACTTGGAATTAACCCAAATGTCCATTAATGATAGACTGGATAAAGAAAATGTGGCACATATATACCGTGAAATACTATGTAGCCATAATAAAAGGATAAGTTCATGTCCTTTGCAGGTACATGGATGAAACTGGAAACCATCGTTCCCAGCAAACTGACACTAGAACAGAAAACCAAATACTGCATGTTCTCGCTCATAAGTGGGCATTGAAAAAATGAGAACATGTGGACACAGGGAAGGGAACATCACATACTGGGGCCTGTCGGGGGATTGGGGCCTAGGGGAGGGATAGCAGGGGGTGAGGAGTTTGGGGAGGGATAGCATTAGGAGAAATACCTAATGTAGATGATGGGGTGATGAATGCAGCAAACCACCATGGCAGGTGTATACCTTTGTAACCTGCATGTTCTGCACATGTACCCTAGAACTTAAAGCATAATAAATAAAATTTTAAAAATTGTAGAAAATAAGCAAGGTATCGATGACACTGTTTTCACCTTTCTTAACTTTTTAACTTTCTCCTCCAGACCACTGTTCACAAATTTTTCTCCATTAGACATTACTACTCCTTATCCTCCTTAATGCTTTTGTTCCTCTTGCTAATTTATTTTGAATGTCCCTTAAAGTTTAATTCCTGGACTTAAGATTCCTTCTTTTTTTGCATGCATTTTATTGAATTCTTCATTTCATTAGAAAGTCACCTCTTCCCTGACTCTACCACCTTCTTCCCTGGATTTTTGTCTTACCATAACCAGTCTCCAATTCAGGTAACTCTGCCTCCCAGGTGACTTTAACTTTCAGCCTTGTTACTTTGCTTTCATATCAGTGCAACAATCTTCTATTGCTCTCTCTACCATCATTTATTTCTATTTAAACATTTTTTTGCATGCAGTGGTTATTATGTACTATTTTGATAACCCCCTACACTTAAAATAGTTGTCACTGTTTTCTTAAAAAAATCTGTCAGGAATTGAGAACTTGATATTACCAAACAAATTCAAGAAAAGGTGTTTTATATTCTTCTAAGACTTTATTTCAGCAGTAGGTCCTCTTTCTAGTTCTCTTCAAAATTCAATCTGTCTTTTCTTAGTTTCCTTCAGTCATTCACTTTTTAATTCCTCACATCTTTCTAGAGGATTGTTTGTAACTCTGGTCATGCTGAATTGCTTTACATAGGAGAAGCAGGATCTTCCACCTTGTCCAAATCCCTCTGGGACACTTTATTTGTTCTATTTAGCTCTGAGAAGACACCGTTTGTTCTCATACTATGGGCTAAAGATAACTAGGGCATGCTAGAATGTATGCAGGTGGTCTGTGACTCTACAGGTACCCTCCACCCAAACATCAGTGTTATTAATTATTCTGAATAATTGAAACTATACTTTCCCTTAAAAGGATTATCTTGTTCAAAAACGTGAGTAAAAGATTATTCATTGTAAAAAACCTGAAAACAAATCAATACAAAATATAAATCAAAGTATGCTCATCCCTAATTGTATCCCTGTGTTTTCCCCACTTGAAATTCCATTTCCAATTTCTTTCAGCTCTCTACTGTACAGATCTTTTGCTCCTGCTGACCTTGCGGTGCATTCAGTTCCATATTCCAACCTTAACCACAAATGTCAGCACTGCCTAGAATGTTCTCTTGTAGTGCCTCTGCCAAATACCATTTATTTTTTATTACTGTTATTGTCATTATCATCATCATTGTCATTGTTGAACTGACTCATTTCTTCCAAGAACATGTCTTGACTACTTAAGGCAAGCAGTTTTCAAAGTGTGATCAGAGGATCCCTTGGGATTCCTGGTACCCTTTCAACTATGTATCTGTATGTGGCCAGATTGTCTTCTAATACTTCAAACAAAACACTGTATCATGACAGATTGAATGAGGGAGCAGATATGGCAATCCAGCTGTCTCATATAAATCCTAGCATTAAATACACTAGCAAAAGTATAAAATGGCACAACTCTTCTCACTAAATGGTTTTGTTTTTGAAAATATTGTTATTATATATAAAACATATTTATATTAATATATAACAGGTTTATAGTTGTTACTTAAAGATAAATTGATACATAAAGATAAATTGAAACATGATAAATATATATGTTTCAAAATTCAAGTATATTGTGATAAATATCCATAGATATATTCTAAATATTAAAAAATCATCTTTAGAATCCTCAGTCATTTCTAAAGTATAAAGAAACAGAGAGAACAAAATTTTTTCTAAATTATTTTCAGTCTGGAGTGCCTCCTGTAGACAGTGGAATATTGGTTTTGCAAATCAATAGGTTTCAAAGAATGAACACAATTCATTCAACTTCTACTTAAGTCAAGCTTTCTAAGCTTAATTCTATATTAATTCACCTGTAGATGCTTAACTTGATCTGGAAACATTTTATAATTCCACTTCCTGATAATATGCTTAGGTATTTCTCACAGAGGAATTAAGATTTTCAAAGTTATCAGTACATAATTAAGCCTCGTTCAATTAACTGGCCTGCTGCCATGCTTGCAGGGTGCTGTGTCCTGCAACTCAGGAAACTGACACAGCTTCACAGAGGATTCTGGCTCTTATAGACAGAGCCAACACTGAAGATGTAATGCTGAGGAAAAACACCCAAGTGAGCAATCCAATTTATTTGTTGCTGAGAACTTCTTGGAGGAAGGAGCTTTGCAGGGCAACTGACTCATCTTGCAGTAATGTGTAATGCTTGTCCTACAGGAGATTCTGGTAGGTTAGAACAACCATGGCAGCAAGGGGCAGAAACACCACCCCTAGCACACAAAAACACAAATGTTATTTAAGGAAGGGCATTTGTCAGAAAAATCATAAATTTGGCTTTAGCCAAGTTTGATGTAAAGACTATGTTTTTAACGGAAATGTCAAATCGGTGGTTAGAAATGTTGGACTGAATATAGGAAAATTATAAGACTAAATTCATAGAAGTGAATGTTTTAGATTAGTGGTGAGAGATGGAGTCACACATTTTTTGAAAGAAAATCAAAAAGCAATAAGCTGAAAGAGATGACTGTTAAACTCTGCATAAATCCTATTGTTACACTGAGAGATTAAGGAAAGTAAAACATAAAAATGGCAAAGAAAAATACGGTAGAACATGCAGTTAGAATATGCCAATGCTGGGCCGGGCGAGGTGGCTCATATCTGTAGTCCCAAAACTTTGGGAGGTCGAGGCAGGCAGATCACAACATCAGGAGTTTGAGACCAGGTTGGCCAATATGGTGAAACCCCGTCTCTATTAAAAATATGAAAAAAATTTGCCAGGCGTGGTGGCACATGCCTGTAATCCCAACTACTTGGAAGGCTGAGGCAGAAGAATCGCTTGAACCTGGGAGGTGGGGGTTGCAGCAGTGAGCTGAGATTGCGCCACTGCACTCCAGCCTGAGTGACAGAGGGAGACTCTGTCTCAAAAACAAAAACAAAAACAAAAACATGCCAGTGCCTCCAACGTCTAGTGAGAAAAAAATTTCAAGAAAGAAGATTCCATCAACACTAAAATATTACAGAGAAAGTGAAATAAAGAGGAGGAAAATATTTGGCTTGTTAATGAAAAGATACTTGGTGACTTGTGAGTTGTTAATATGCGAGCTAGATTATATGTCAGTAAGCATGAGAATAGAAATGTGATAATAGTTTAAGGAACTAGTGGAAAGACAATTATAAACAAAAAGAAATAGACCAGGTTCTAGTGAAGGCTGAGAGTTAAACTTAGGATGATGCATGGATAACTAGAGGGAAAAGTTGCATCATCTTCAGATTGTCTAGTAAAAAGATGAAAGATATATTCATTGAACAACTGTAGTATACAGACACTGTCTTAGGTGCTTGAGTATAGCTGTCAACAATTAAAATCACGATCTCTGAGCTGTGAAGCATGAGATCTTTTTTTGAATATTTAACAGCCTCCTAGTCCTGGGCTCCTTAAGCACTATTAGAAGAAACATACTCTTGTGTTATATACAGCGGTGTGCTGGTAATCTGGCTTACTGGGAAAAAAATAAAAATAAAAATAAAAAGGTCTGATAGAGTATTTGAGGACTTCCTAGTTGTATTTGTGTACTGCAGCCAGTTTCTAGCTACCAAGATAATGCCACTAGTATAGCGTTGGGAAGGAGGTGGAGAACAGGCTCCTGAGCTGGCTGCCACAGAGTACTGGTACTGGCATGTCTTGTTTTGTATATTAGGTATATTAACATATTTCTACCTTTATTGTATTTATATGTAAAATAGGAAAAATATTTTGCAACTTTTATGAAGAAGTTGTTTATTGATGAATATTTTTGGTGGAACCAAAAACTAGAGAAGTGCAAGCTATCAAATTAGTCACCATAAGTGGTTAGACATTTATATGTGAAAATAATATTAAATTTAGATTTGGAAAACCATAGACAATTAAAAAATAAACTCACAGATGGTAGACAACTTTAGAAATGCTGTAATACACCTCACTTACCTAACGTCTTCAGGGAATGAGCTGTTTTATATAAGTGGATTTTCCTAATAAATAAAACTTACAGATTTAAGCACTAACACTTTTTAATTTTAACAACTTTATGTGGAAACCTTTCAAAAATGGATCTAAAAATTTGTTTCCTTCTTTATTTTTATAACACATATTTTGAGTTTAAAAATAATATGTGATCATTATATAACATTTGAAAATAAAGACGTATAAAGGAGAAAATGAAAATCTATTTCTAATCCCCTCATCCAGAGAAAACCAGTGTTATCAAATTGATTTATTTTATTTCCATCTTCTTACATGAATATATTTAAGTAATTGAAATATTTTTAAATCTAATATAGTTACATGAATTTATTTGCAAGAATTTCCCCATATCATTAAATGTTCTATAAATGTATGTTTTTAATGGCAGTACCATTTTGTCAAATACATACACTAGAGTCATTTTAAATATATATGTATTGTTATTGATAGTAATTTAGATTGCTTCACTTTTTCATATTATAGTGGGCTGCAAAGAACAACCTCATATATCTCCTTCTACCTTAGGATATTTCTAATTATAAATTCCTAAAAATGGAATGGTTGGCGGGGCACGGTGGCTCAAGCCTGTAATCCCAGCACTTTGGGAGGCCGAGGTGGGTGGATCACAAGGTCAGGAGTTCGAGACCAGCCTGGCCAATATGGTGAAACCCCACCTTTAAAAAAAAAAATGGAATGGTCAAAAGATAAGATTGTTGGTTCAGACAATTAGTGAAGTTGGTCAAATTTTAGTGCAAAGTGGTTAAACCTTGCCTTCAGAAAAAGTATGACAATTAATACTTTCACTAGAAATGTATAAGAGTCCCCATCTCTCTGTGTTCCTTGTCATCAGCAGACATTGCCATCTTTATCATTGTTTTCAAACAATGTGCTGCTGCATGTCATGATTCAATCATGATCATGTATGTAAGTGAGATAAGTGAGATAATTAGTCGATAACATCTAGAATACTCTATGGTACATAGTCACTATTTAGTAAATAACCAGGTCAAAGTTGAGGCTTAACACAATGTTTATCTCTCATTCACATTCAGTGTGAGTATGCTACATACAGTCCTTAGAGATTGAGGCTTCTTCCATCTATTGGCCTCATCATCACTTAAGGCCTTAGAATCCTTGCTTCAAAAATCACTTCTGTTTAGTGGTGACCACAGGCAATCTAAGGTGTAGTTGTTAAAAAAAGTTCAAGTAAATTTTTGTTTTATTCAGATACAAAGATGCACCTGTGATTTATTAAAGATCGTAAGCCTACTTGCCACCATTGTAATGCATTTTCTTCTTGTTACTACCTTTATGTCTCAGGCAAACACATATCATACTGGTTCATGATTGCACACTCAATGTCTGCCACTCTTCCAGATTGGAAGCACTTTGAGAGCCATGAGCTGAGCTTTATTCAACTTAGTCTCTTCAGCACTTGATTAATAAGTCTGGCACTTATTAATTTCATTAAATAACAATTAGGTCGATGAATAAATAACTGGATTAAAAAATGTACTTTTAATTCCTTTGCCTGCTTTTGTGGTTTCATTCATGTGGCCATACGTTCTATTAGTGAGTCTCCCTCTCCTTTCATCAGTTATCCTTATCTTCAAACCTCTTGGAACTTCTGGGATAGTATATATAAAATAGAATATTAACTATCTGTGGGTCTAAAATAACTCTTGAAGTAGTTAAGCTTAGAAACTTTAATAGAATTCCTTTACATCAACACTGCCTTACTGTCTGGCCCGTTACTATGTTCTGGGGAACTGAGGCCATCAAATAAACAAATCTGAATGAGTGAGGCACATTTTCAAATCAATGTTGGCAGATACTCTGTTACCTAAAAACAAAAACAAAACAAAACAAAACTGGATGTGTATTATCCTCATATGATGAATAACCCTTTTCCCTCAGCAGTAGTATATGGCATACTTGAATTCAATGTTTTCTGATGTTTTGTGTTTCCTGGACCAAGTTTTCTTTGGAATAGAAGGAAACAAAGAGTACCTGGGAAATCAAGAAGATTCTGTCCATTTAATGACTTTTAAAGAATAGCGTATCTATAGTAAGTGAGTTGAATCAACTCAGTTTCATAGTTGAAAAAACTGAAAAAAAAAAATTGTTCTAAGTGTTATCCACAGCAATGGAATGAAAAGCCAGTGCATAGGGCAAGTGTGGTGGCTGACATCTGTAATTCCAGCACTTTGGGAGCCGGTGGATCACCTGAGGTCAGGAGTTCGAGACCATCCTGACCAACATGGTGAAACCCCATCTCTACTAAAAGTACAAAAATTAGCCGGGCACAGTGGTGGGCACCTATAATCCCAACTACTCAGGAGGCTGAGACAGGAGAATAGCTTGAACCTGGGAGGCGGAGGTGGCAGGGAGCCAGGATCACACCACTTGACTCCAGCTTGGGCAACAGAGCCAGACTCCATCTCAACAACAACAACAAAAAAAGGCCAGTGCATGATAGGAAACTCTGTAGTGTATTTTGGAGTTGAGGAACTGATCTGACTTGGTGTATGACTAGGGTATTGTAGGACAAGCTACTTCAGATTCCACTACTACTAGATATGTGGTCTTCATATGAAAAATAAGTTTTATAATATCTGTTCTGTCCCCAGTAGAAGTTTATTAGGCTTAATTGAGATCAAATGTTCAGAAGAAATGAACATGTTAGCAATACTACTTATTTTAAATAATACACTATTGATACTTCTTGTAAAGCTCTAATTTAAAAATTTTTTTTTTCTAGTTTTCACTAGTGAAATTAACTTTATTCAAATTGCAATAAATGTTTTTCTTGAATAATTTATTTTATTTATTATACAAGATAATTTACACCTTTAAAATGGTTTTTAGAATCTCTCTTCAAAGAGGGCAACTGTTAATTTCCAACTAGGCTTTTACCATAAGTAAGCCTCCCAAACATAGCAATACCTCCCAGATTGTTAATTAGTTCTCCTACTCCAAGTTACACTGATGATCCCCTCTTCTTCTCTAATAGTTCCTGGGGAAGCAGTCTGATTACACAGGCCATTGCATATTTAGTTGGCCAATTAAAAACTTTGTCATTTCAAAATGTTCCTTGGCTTGTATCAGTTATGCCAGCAACCTTTATGATTCAGGAGACAATTCCTAAGGCAGCTGGATGCTAACTGGCATTTGGGTGATGCCTAGAAAGCAGAGTTAAGTCCTCAGAAAGTTGGTATATGGACTTTTAAAAGCTTTTTAAAAAATACATTCACAGTGTTGTGTACCCACCACCTCTGGGTAGATCCAAAACACTTTCAACACATCAGAGTAAAACCCCTTACTCATCAAGTGGTCTAACCTTATTTCCCCTTCCTCCCAGACCCCCTGGTAACCACAAATCTGCATTTTCTGTTTTTCAAAACTTTTTAATTTGGAAGTAATTTCATATGTATGAAAAGTTTTAAAATTAATAATACAAAGAATACCTATATACACTTTACTCCAATTCATCTGTTGTAAACATTTACCTCATTTGATTCTCTATTATATATGTATATAATATATAATAATTACACTTTTATGTTAATTATATATAATTATGTATATGTATAATTATTTTCTGAACAATTTGAGGGTGACCCTCAGACATTTATGTGGTCTGGACATATATTCTCAGATTCAACTGTAGAATTGACTTGCCCTCTTTCAGTAGCTGCCAGGGGTGCATGTAAAACACAGACATGAGTATATCTCTAATACGCTCAAAACCCAGTGGGGACTCCTTTTTTATACAGAGAAATCTCTTAACTGCTTTGCAAGGGCATTCAGTGTATGCCACACCCTGTTTTTAACATCCTGTCTCGCCTCTTCTGCTGTCCTCGTTTTTTATCTGTCATCAACTCCATCCACCCTGAACTGCTTGTGATTGCCAGTGACTGCCATCATATTCCTGGGGATTTCTTCCTCCAGATATATCCATCTCTCTTTCTCTCCTTGTCAGATTCACCTATGGCCCAGCTTAAATGCTTATTTTTGTTTTTGCATCCCTGACCTCATCTTCTATCCCCAAACACACATAGCATCTTGTAGAAGAGGGACTAACTGTATGGGTTTGTCTTGCCAAATCATGGGTCTCTCACTTGTTAGCTATGTGAATTTGAGCAGGTTCCTTCTCTTTTTTTTCTATTTGTTCAGAATCTGTAAAGTGAGAATAATAATAATATTCACCTCCTAAAGCTGTTGTAGAATTAAATGAGAGAACATTTCCAAGAGTTTAAAACAGTCTTTGGTAGATAGCAAGCACTCAATTACATGTGAACTACAGTTTTAGTTAAGACTCAGCTCAGTATATTTTGATTAGTTGTTTATATATCAATCTGCCACAGCAGGCTATGGGATTCTTAATGATGAAAACTCTTGTTTATTCATCTTCATATCTCCAGCCACACTGTCAGTAGAGCTACCTTGTGAATAATAAATACTGCTAACTCTACAGATAATGCCCTTCTTTAGATACACTAGATTCTATCTCAAAGAGACAATTTAAAAGAAAGGTGGAATCTGCACTAAGAAACCTTTAGCTTGTAACTGCTTATGTGCTCTGGAATGAGCAAACAAAAATCTAATTTTCTTTCTAGGAAATGGATCAAATAAAACAATTAGTTGGTCTCCGGAAAACAACAACAACAACAACAAAAGCCTATATCCTTTATAAGGGTAAGGGATATCTTTATTCCTTATAAAGTATAAGAATGTATTGAAGGAAGACATTGTACTTTGAAATACTACTGTTGCCTCAGGTCAGCATTAGGTTTCTAAATTCTATGATACATCTGCAGGTATATTAGTTTGCTAGGACTTCTGTAACAAAGTACCACAAATTAGGTGGATTAAACAACAAAAATCATTTATTTCACAATTCTGGAGTCTAGAAGTCTGAATTCAAGACATCAGTAGGACTGGTCCTTCTGAGGGTTGTGAGGAACAATCTGTTCCTTGCCTTTCTTCCAGCTTCTGGTGGTTTGCAGGCAATCTTTGGTATTCCTCGGCTTGTAGATAAACCAACCCATTCCCTGCCTTTGTGTTCACGTGGCATTCTATCTGTGTATGGGGCTGGGTGTCAGAGTTTCCTGTTTATAAGAATGTCAGCCTTATCGGGTGGGGGCCAAAGCTCTTCTAGCACAACTTCATAATAAAGAATCACATCTGTAATGACCCTATTTCCAAATAGCATTCTGAGGTACTGGAGGGTTAGGTCATCGACATATGAATTCTGGCAGGAACATAATTCAACCAATAATAATACACTTTTAGAGAATGTGTTTACCATTTATTAAGGATGGAGTATCAATAGATGTGCTTTTGTTCTTCATCGTCCCTCCAATGAAAAATGTTTTTGATGTTGCTTTCCAGAACCTAAGTGTTAAGAGGAAACACTTCATGTTTCTAAACTTAGGTTTATGATACTTGATATTCCTGTGCACTAGAGAAATTCCTATCCAAATAGATAGATTTATGATTGTGAACCTGAACTTTGCTGAAGCAGGCAGGTTTGCAAATTTTAGCAGTGTTGACATTCCAAGAAAGAAGGTAATAAATTCTAAAAATTCAAATCTGATTATTAAGGTATAAGTGCTGGGGTTAATATAAAACTTACCAGAAGTAAAATATTTAGACAAACAGTAGAGGTATCATAGAATGTAGGGACTTGGGGAACATTCAGTCCTTCCCTTAAGAAAAAGTCATTATATGCAAAGTACTGCACACGTTATTCTCAGCTCTCAAACACAGAGATAGGATGCTGATTACATTAATGTAATATTGGGGTTCAGGGGTTCAGGGTGCCCTCAGCTCCCCTGAGAGGACGTTTCTCCAGGTTCTTGGTCTCCTGTCCTCTCAAGAATGAAAGGAGGAGACCACAGTGCAGTGTGCAGTAAATGCCGGACTCAAAAGTGTTTGTAGGAAGTGATTTCTTTAAAGAGAGAGAGAAACAGGAGATGGAGAGGGAAAGAAACAGCTAACTCTCACACTGAGTGAGAGAATCCAGAAAGCTGGAATCCAGAAGAAAGCAGCTTCCACATTGAGCAGAAGGGAATAGAGAGAGATGGAGTTTAGGAGGGGAAGACAGGCTTCCACAGAGAGTGTGGAAGGGAACTCCAGAGGGAAAATCCAGGAGAGAGAAAGACGGCTTCCATGAAGGGAGTGTTCGTGGAGGGGGACCCAAACATGGAGTCCAAAGGGGTGTGGAAGAAGGGGACTTTTAACCTGGGAGGGGCCCCCACCTTCTGTAAGACCTCAGGCCAGTGAAAGGAGTTCCTTAGAACTTCCGCTGGAGTGACTGACTCTTAGTTTCTTTCTGCGCCTGCGAAATTCAAACATAAACAGTTAAATCTTCTGGATGGAGAGAGATGGGAAGGTGGCATGGCGCTAGGAAGTTCTTGCCCTTAAAACTACACCCCCTTGTGGACCCGGAAAGAGAACACCTTCCCTCAGTAAGAAATTTGAAAAATATCTAGTTTCTTACCATGCCCAGTGGTAATACCTCTTAAAATTTGACCACAAACGTATTCTACTCTCTTTTTCCTCCTTTTTTTGTTTCAGTTTTACCTGCAGAAAAACTTCTGCTGTTTCTCTTATTTTATCCTTAGTCGTAATGTCTTTATGAATGATTTTATTGTTTTACCTTCTAAAATCTTGCCTTGATAGAAAGTTTAAATGTGAGCCATATAAGAAATGATGCTCCTTGCTTAGAAAGGATATTCAAGAGTAAAATTTGCAGAGTTTGGAATTATATTAAATAATTAAAATGAAGAATAGTTTCACTTATCAAATTGTATTTGAGTCAACCTTGAGAAACTCTCAGTATCCGGCATTGTGCCTTGGGTAGAAGGAATTTATTAATATCACCAACCCCCTTGGACTTATTAAAATTATCCTTTATTCAATATTTTTGACTGAAATTAATAATTTTCCCTTTTATTATTACTAATAAAGGAATATTAACCTGGGGTGGGAATACATAAAAAATGTCATGAGGACACAAGTTCTTGAAGAATTTAATTACTGTGACTATAGCATCTTGTTCTTAGCATTTTTCAATTGTCAACCTAAAAAAAAGGTCTGTACTATGTAAGGTATTTTGGCTCAACCCTGAGTGCTTGACCCAAATGGGATAAGTGAATCGTTTTCATCTGCCCCTTTAGGAGTCTTTTGGCTTGATGGATCTTGCATCATGAATAATTAAGCCGTGTTGGCCTGTAAATTCCATCAGAAGCACAGTATCTCAGAGATTCATATTTATTTCACAAAAGATAGATACATTGAGGAATCAAATCTGCCAGTTATGTATAAAGCTTATTTTCAAGTATAAGAATATTTTGTGCAGTGAGAATTCAAAATCCTCAATAGACAAAACGTTAGTAACCACACAACAGAAATCCAGGAAAAGTCCATTATTGCTTTTAAAACTTTCATATTAAGATTTCCCATAAAAATGTAAATGTTATGTCTCTAAATTTGTGAATTCAAGCTATTACACAGTACAAAAAATATAGTAAGTGTTTTGGTAATTACTGCAAGTTGAGAGTATGAACTTTCTCAGCAAAAGTACCTGGCCTTTCTAGAGTAATGAAACATAACTTCAAAGAAGACACTATTTTCCCTGCTCGTTTGGATTGTTGGCCATTGAGCCCAAAGTAGAACTTAATTCCGCCACTGTGGAAAATGAGCACTGAAATGCTGACTTGCAGAAAAGATGTTTAGAATGAATTCAGCTTTCCCTTTTTAACCTTCAAATATGGACCTTGAAGTCCAGGAAGATAAAACTATAAACTTCACTAAAATAGTTGCTGTCTGAGGACAATGTGACTTGAGTACCACTTGTCTCAGACGGTGATGCAGCATGAGTTATTTCAGAAAACTCTTTCTGTTTTCCCCTTCATTCTCCCCATCCCCAATTGGCTGTTTATAAATGGAAATATTGTATAATAAAACAATACATTATTTTTTGCATTGGGCAATAATTTCTAGTCTATTTTAAAGTGTGCATTTCCTGCTCAGTTTCCACATAAATAATCTTATGTTAACGTCTCTGCTCATTTTGCTGGTTAGGAGGACAAGCCTTTTGTGTGCACAGCAGCTGCTCGATGCTAGCAGGTGAATAACACAATGTTCCTTTTTAATGAGACGGCAGATTTCTTCTGAAAATTAAGAATGTTGGTCTCTGCAGTAATTTGGCACAGGGTTGGTTTTACTTTATTAAATTTCCTCTAGTAGCAATAGAAAGAATGCCAGTGTTAGCCTCAAACCCAGGGCTAGAAAGAAAATATGTGGGTAGCCTACACGAGGTCTCAGGTGAACTTTTTATTACAGTGCGCAATTTTTTTCTTCCTCCTTCTCCTCCTCCCCTTCTTCAACCTTCGGCTTCCCCTCTTCCTTTTCCTTTTCCCTCTTTTTTCTTTCTCTTCCTCCTCTTGCTCCTTCTTCTTCTGAAGGCTAGTCTGTTTTTATTTGAGAGTCCTCTGACCACTCTCAACTAGCATGGGGTAGAATCTTCAGGGCTCTGTGAACGACTTGTCTTTCTTAGAACTGAGTACAAATAAAGCATACCTGAATTAACAAACAATACTGAACTTCACAGATTGAAAAAGTGGCAATTATTCTGTGAAGTGTTGCATCATCCTAAAAAAAAAAAAAAAACTCCAAAAACCTTCAATTTCTTAAGAATATCTATTTCTGTATGTGTGTATGTGTTTGTATACAAACTATATATTCTCACATGCAAATATGCAGCTCTTAAATGTTCAAAATTATTTATGAGAACAGGAAAACCTGAGAATCACTTGCCTAGTATGAGATTATTCTGACATATTATTTGATTCATATGTATGTACTGATTGTCACAGTTTTCCTTGGTTGCTTTCAGAATAAAATATACATGTTATTATTAAATGTGCTTAACAAATGGCAGAAATTGGGCTGGGCGTGGTGGCTCAGGGGCTGCAATTTGGGAGGCTGAGGCAGGTGGATCACAAGGTCAGAAGTTCAAGGCCAGCTTGGCCAACATGGTGAAACCCCGTCTCTACTAGAAAGCCAGGCATGATGTGCACCCCTGTAATCCCAGCTACTCAAGAGGCCTAGGCAGGAGAATTGCTTGAACCCATGAGGCAGAGGCTGCAGTGAGAAGAGTGGTGCCACTGCACTCCAGCCTGGGTGACAGAGAGACTCCATCACAAGGTGAAAAAAAAAGAAATGGCAGAAGTTATATGCAACAAGCTAATATGATTCTGATAGTATGAAGTGATATACAATCTAAAAATAAGTTTTTTGTTTGTTTGTTTTTTGAAACAGAGCCTGGCTGTGTCTCCTAGGCTGGAGTACAGTGGCATGATCTTGGTTCACTGCAACCTCTGCCTCCCAGTTCAAGCGATTCTCTAACCTCAGCCTCCAGAGTCGCTGAGATTATAGGAGAGTGCCACCACCCCTGGCTAATTTTTGTATTTTCAGTAGAGATGGAGTTTCACTATGTTGGTCAGGCTGGTGTCTAACTCCTGACCTCATGACCCAACTGCCTCAGCCTCCTGAAGTGCTGGGATTATAGGTATGAGCCACGGCACCTGGCCTAGAAACAGTTTTTATATTATCTAAAATGCAGCATCAAAATTACTAATATAAATTTATACTCTGGCTAATAGATTTTCCAACATAGAAAAGAAAATAAGTGTTTTACTAATTAATTTCCAACTCATCACCTCTATAATTACTAAAGTTTGTGAAAAATATATAATTTCTAAACTAATGTTATTTCAATGACCTGTTACTGTAGTCAAAGCTATTTATACGTGAATAACAAGTTATTTGTGTATAATGTTTTATATTTTATTCTAAATGAATTGTTCTTTTGTTTTCTGATTAACAAAATCTTTTATAAGAGATAACTATATAGTTTCTCTGTATATATATGCATACATTTAAATATTCATTATTTAGCATCTGATTACTCAACATATAACATGCTGTCTCAAACATTTAAAGTTATTCATTATTGTTTTTATTTCCAAATCTTCAACAAAATGTAGTAATTAAAATCAGCTTGCCAAAAGTTAAGCACCTTATATGGTTTGCTAATTTTTTCTTACAAGTCTAACAAAAAACAAACCTTTTTGGGAGCAAGTACTACATCTTGTCTGCCAGTGAATCCCCAGACCCTTACATCATGACTGATACATGACAGGAGCTCAACAAATATTTTTAGCAAGAGTTAATTAATGACTGATCACTTGTTGCATAGCAATTACTACTAATCATTCCTCAAGCATATGTTTTATCTTTTTGGACTAAGCATATTACTGGTAATAAGATTTACAAAATTTTTGGATGTGATGTAAATATGTTAATCCTTGCATTTGAGACAGTTTCTATTAGAGAACAACCGCTAAATGCTGTTCAAAATCAGTTAATTGGGTCTATTTATTAACTAAACAAGAACTGCACTTTAAGAGAGTACAGTTAATGAGATGAGAAGATGGGAGCGAGTAATTTTCTTCTTTAAGAAATTAGTGAAGTCGACATTGTATTATGATATTTTATGGCTGTAGTTCTCTGCCTACAGTGCCTTATAAATACTGATTATTTAAGAGTAGAGGATGACAAGCTGGAGAATTACCTAAGGAGAAGGCCAAGAAGACAACTAACATTCCATGTGGCCAGTAGACATAATTCAACTCAAAATCAAGTTTGCTTTCCTTAGATCAGCAGGGTGCAGCCTGAGCAGAGATTTTGTCTCTAGAGATGGTGCTAATGCTAGGAGTTGAAAACGAGTTTTGAGGGAAACATTAGCAAAATTAAAAATTTTATAATAAGGTGCGTATAGATGAGTTTCCTTATATTATCATGTATGTGGGAGAAAATTTTGGATACGTTTAATGTTGTGACTTTTAGGAGTTAAAACCATCAGGCAGGATAACTACATACTTAATTATAAATCTATTTATCATCTATTTTAAAACTGCTCCCAAAAAATTGTGGCCTCTTTTTGGTGGATGTGAGCCCAGTTAACACTGGAATGTAGGTTTCAGAACGAACAACCAGAATTGGTAGAGGTCTGGAGTCATAGAAGAATACAGAACACTTGGGGAACTGGGTAATGAGTAGATGTGATAGGTGACAGCGATGAGACTGAAGAAGAAAGGCTAGTATATAAAGGATCTTCCCGTTCTATGCCAAGGAGTCTGCATTATCCATTTCCAAAGTGAAGTGACAAGGTAAGGTTGCATTTTGAACTGTCATTGAGACATTTCCATAAAAGGTGAGTGGGTGGGCATTTACTAGAGATAGATCATGTAGATAACAGATAAACAGAAGATTTTAGTGTGTCACAAGAGATAGAAAGTTTATTTATTTGAATGTAGAAGGGAAGGAAGATCTTCATTATAGATTGATTATGTGTCGGAGAAAGAAGGAGTCTAGGTTGTTAACTGCGTCAAGGTAGTGGTGGAAGCAATTGAAAGGATGATGGCAACATTCACTAGATAAGGAAGGAAGGGGAGAGGAAGAACGGATTGTAGAAGAGTATGACAAATTCATGTTTTGATTTGTCGGCGTTATCGGTAATGTCCTAGTGAAATGAGCATCAGCAGCCAGTGGATCTATTGCTCAGAGTTCAGAGGAGAGATCTGGACTAGAAATGGGGATGTCATTTCTAGCAACAATGTAACAAGTGGGTGTCAGTGCCATGTAATGTAAATGGTGTCATTTACATATAGGTGGTAGGTAAAGCCATGGAAAGTGAGATGAGGTCAAGAATGAAAGCCTGACCAGGTGCAGCGGTTCATGCCTGTAACCCAGCACTTTGGTAGGCTAAGACAGGAGGATTCCTTGAGGCCAGGAGTTCAAGACCAGTCTTGGCAACATAGTGAGACCTTGTCTCTGAAAAAAAAAAAAAAAAAACCAGGCATGGTGGCAGTACCTGTAGTCCCAGCTGCTCAGGAGGCTGAAGTTTATCACTTCAGCCCAGAAATTCAAGGCTACAGTGAGCTATGATCCTGCGACTGCATTCCAACCTGCATGACTGAGCAGGAGCTTGTCTCAAAAAAAGAAAAAAAAGAATGAAATCTTTAGTATTGATGGATTTGTGAGGGACAAGCACAGAAAGGGTAGAAAGGGATCTCGTAAAGAGATCTAAAATTGAATAATGAAAGAGAAAAACCCAAAGAAAATGGAATCACGGAAGCTAGAGGCAGATTAAGAAATTCATCATGCATTTCTCTAATGATCAGTGATGTTGAGCTTTTTTTTCACATTTGACGTGTTTGTTGGCTGCATGAACAGAGAAGTGTCTGTTCATATCCTTTGCCCACTTTTTAATGGGGTTGTTTATTTTTTCTTGTAAATTTGTTTCCATGAGATGCCATCTTACACCAGTCAGAATGGCGATTATTAGAAAGTTAAAAAAAAAAAATAGATGCTGGCGAGGTTGTGGAGAATAGGAAGGCTTTTATACTGTTGGTGTGAATGTAAATTAGTTCAACCATTGTGGAAGATGATGTGGCAATTCCTTAAAGATCTGGAATCGGAAATACCATTTGACGAAGCAATCCTATTAATGAGCATATACCCAAAGGAATATAAATCATTCTATTACAAAGATACATGCATGCATATGTTCATTGCAGCACTATTCACAATAGCAAAGACATGGAATCAACCCAGATGCCCATCAATGACAGACTGGATAAAGGAAGTGTGGTACATATACACTATGGAGTACTGTGCAGCCATAAAAAGAAATGAGAGCATGTCCTTTGTAGGGACATGGTTGGAGCGGGAAACAACAAACGAATGCAGAAATCGAAAACCATACACCATGTGATCTTATGTATAAGTGGGAGCTGAACAGTGAGAACACCTGGACACAGGGAGGGGAAAAACACACACTGGGGCCTGAAGGGTGTGGGGAGGGACAGCATCAGAATAAATAGCTAATGTATACAGGGCTTAATACCTAGGTGATAGATTAATAGGTGCAGCAAACCACCATTGCACACATTTACCTGTGTAACAAACTTGTACATCCTACACATGGAACTTAAAACAAAAATAAAAATTAAATTTTTTTTTTTACAACAAACAATGTCATGTGTTGGAAATAGGCCAAGTGAAACAAGGACAAAAAAGTGAAAATTGGGCTGGTGCATTGGTTCACGCCTGTAATCTTAGCACTTTGAGAGGAGAGGAGGGCGGATCACATAAGGCCAGGAGTTTGACACCAGCCTGGCTAACATGGTGAAACCATGTCTCTACTAAAAATAAAAACATTAGTCAGGAATGGTGGTGCACACCTGTTATCCCGGCTACTCCAGAGGCTGAGGCACAAGATTCTCTTGAACCTGTGAGGCAGAGGTTGCAGTGAGGTAAGATTAAGATTGCACCACTGCACTCCAGCTTGGGAGACAGAGCAAGACGAAAGAGAGAAAGAGAGAAAGAGAGGGAGAGAGAAGGAGAGAGAGATGGAAAGAGAAAGAAAGAAAGAGAAAAAGAAAAGAAAGAAAGAGGGAGGGAGGGAGGAAGGAAGGAAGGGAGGAAGAGGAAGGAAGGAAGGAAGAAAATTGGCTGAAACTTGGATTTGGATAATAATACATCAATTTGACTGTTGCGTGAGGTATTTCAATGTAGTAATCAGGGTTGATATCAGTTGAATAACTAGAGGAAGTGAGTATAGACTATGTTTTCAAAAGTCTTACTTGGAGAAGGAAATAAGTAGAACAGGATATGCCATAGAAGATGTCTGTGTGTGTTTGTTAAATAAGCAAGCCTGTTTGCATGCAGTGGAAAAAATACTAAATAGAAAGGCATCATTTGAAGTCATAAAAAATAAGGGCTACAATGGAATGGCTTGGTTCCTGAGGAGATGGAAGGCCTGAGATCTGGAATACAGGTGGCTACATGTGTAGCCTTGGGCAAGAGTGAGGATGAAGGATGTAGGAAAATAAAAGAGTGAGGGAGAGAGGAAAAAAGAGAGGAAAAGGGCCATAACTGATGTAAATTATAGAATCCCAAGCCAGAATATACAAACAAACAAGAGAATGTATTGACTCTCATAATCGGGTGGGCCAGGAATAGAACTGGTTTCCACAGAGCTGGATCCAAAGGAGCCTACTTATCACAATCATGAAATCTGGTGGTGCTAGCTTAATTTTGTGTCATTAGTTTGATGGTCACTGCGACATCCAGATTCTACTCGTATTTTAGCCTCAAGGGAAAAGACTCTCACTACTCCCAGTGTTGGTATATCAACCCAGAGGAGTTCTCTGCATGGGCCATTTGCCTGTCTCAGATCACAGACAAAGATGAGGGTGAAAAATCATATAGACAGTCCAGCCAAAATCACGGGAAATGGAGATGGGGGGTGGGAAAACAAGTAAAGCTGATAGCAACAGGGAAAAAAGACCAGCTATAAACAATAAAGAAAAAAACTGATATAATTTGAGAGAGGGCCTAAGTTTGAGAGAGTAAACACATGACCACATTTATCTTTATTATTTTTAAAAAATTATTTTTATTTTATTTATTTTGAGACAGAATCTCGCTCTGTCACCCAGTATGGAGTGTAGTGGTGCAATCTCGGCTCACTGCAACCTCTGCCTCCTGGGTTCAAGTGATTCTTCTGCCTTAGCCTCCCAAGTAGCTGGGACTACAGATGTGCGCCACCATGCTCAGCTAATTTTTGTATTATTAGTGGAGACAGGGTTTCACTATATTGGCCAGGCTGGTCTTGAACTCCTGACTCATGATCCGTCCACCTCAGCCTCCCAAAGAGCTGGGATTACAGGTGTGAGCCACTTTGCCTGGCCTTTTTTTTTTCTTTTTTTTTTTTTTTAATAGGGTTGTAAAGTAGTAGAAAGAGAAGTTGTAGAAGTGAGAAGAATAAGAGTCAAGTTAAGGACTTGCAGACAGTGATGATTTCCACCTGTCATTGAAGAGAACCAGAAAGCAAGCTGGCCTGGATATGTAAAGAGATGGACAATTTGGAGCATTTATTATGTAAGACAGTTGAAAAGATACTAGATTTGGTTCAGACAGATTGGAGTATATTCTAGTGCTGCCACATACTGTTTGTATGTGTTCTCTTCTCTGACCCTCTTTTTCCCCCCCTTTTTATTTGTACAAATGAAATGTGCAAAACATGTGATTCTCAGTGCTAGCCACAAACGAGGTATTGCATTAGGGATTCATAGACTCAGAATCAGATGAATGACATTAAAGTGATCTAGAAGACAAATGTATGAGTTGCTTCCTGGAAAAGAAATGAGGAATGGGTTTCTATTTGAAATTATCCAACTCTCACTGAATGGAAAATGGAAAATAAAACAAAACTCTCCTTTCCTTCTCTAGTTTTAAAACATATTAAAGAGCAGCGTGCTATATTGGTGATGCTCTGCACACATGCACTCAGATTTGAATTAACCAATGGAGAGTATAAAAAGCGGACTAGGTCCAAGATGTTACTCATGGGGTCTGGATAGTATGAAGACAGATTTATAGCAGTTATGTTCCGTATTTCATTACATAATTACCCAATCAAGGACATCAACAGGATTTAGTCTCATTAAATTGGTAGTAAATGCAGTAAATTTTCTAATTCATCAATAGGAAATCTCTAGATAATTTGACTAGGGTAATAGCTCTAGCTTTTTAATTATTCCACTTAATTAGTCAATCACTTATCTAGATCTCTAAGATCTTTGGATAAATGTTACATAAATTTATTAAGTATAGGTTCTTTGAAACTGTCTAAACTGTAGCCAAACTCCACATAGTTTAGTTCACTTTGTTTATCTCAAAAGAAGTAAAATAAGATCAATTGGGTATGAGTAACAATTGCTTCATAAGAACAATGAATGTGTGTTTGTGTGTGTGTGTACACACAAACCCTTAAAGTGCATTTATCATTTCTTCTAAATACTTCACATACATTAACTCATTTAATCTTCACAAATATGCCTTGAGATAGATATTATTTTTATTATTAGACTATTAGTATTCTGATTTTTCAGTTAAGGAAATGGAGGCATAGAAAGCTGGCATTCAAATCCAGGCAGTCTGGTTCCCAAATCTGTGCCCCCAATAACACAATAGTTATGTTATAAATATATGCTTTTTCAGAGAGATTATTTACACAGGGTTTAAGTTTTTTTTTCAGAATTGACAGGATTTGGTAATGTTTTATAATGACTAAATAAATATTTATTGTGGAGTATCCCCTATTTTAAAATAACAATTATTTTCTGACTAATGTAAATTATCATGGAAAAGATGAAAAGAAACTAAATATCACACATCAACTGCAATGCAGAACTAATAACTATTATGCATTTTGGTCTGCTTCCTTCCAGCCTTCTTATAAATATGTTAATTGAGTTTTTAAAATTTGGATCAAATTTTAAATTAGCTTGTATATTTTATTTCATTTAATATTTGATTAAAATTATATTTCTTTACATAATCTTCAGTATGACATTATTCTTCATATCATTTGTTTTAGATGTAATATTTTCATATGGATATATCATATGTTAAATAAGACTCCTATTTTGTTTATTTTGTAAATTCAACTAATTTATTGTATCAGATAATACTGTGGTCATTGTTATGCATTTTGAACATTTTTTAAGGTAGCTGCTTAGGTGTTGAAATTGTTCAATTAAATTTTTAAGGCTTTTTAAAGACACTCACAAATTTCTCTCCAGGAATATTACTATGCCAGTTTACATTCTTACCAGCAGAGTGTGAAAGTGTTCAACTCATCACATACTAATTAGCATGAATATTTTCATTTAAAAAATTTGACACTTTGGTATGTGACAAAATTACATTTCATTGGTGCTTTAATTTTTATTTCTTTGATCTTAATAAAGTGACACATTTTTATGTTTGTTATTCATTTGTGTTTCTTTTATGAATTGCTGAGTTCTTTTGCTATTTATCGTTCTTGTTCACTTACACATAGGAAGTTTGTTTTTCAAGTTACTCTCCACTCTCCCTAAATGGATCATTGGATTTTGTTTATGGTAATATTTGATGATGTTCACTTGCATGCAATCAAGTCAAGTGGTCCTTCATGTGTTATTTTTCATTTTGATGGCATATATGGAAATGTCTTTCTCATGTTTAGATTACAGTCATCTGTATACCTTTTTAGTGCTTGTATGTCTTCATTTTTTGTAATTACACTTTAATACACCTACATTTCTCCTTTATATGTGGTGAGAGGAGGACCTCAACATTTCTTTCCAGAGTAGTTTTGAAGTTACTAGTTTAACATGTGATATAATTTTTTAACATATTAATTATTTCTAGGTGGATCTGTCTCTTCAGGTTTTGGTACTCTTAAATTCCTACCTTCCCTCCCAGCCCCATCTCCACATTGTCCATACACTATCAGAAATTTTCTGGATAGATTTTCCTGCTTCTGTGAATTATAGAAACATTTCTTGATTTTTTTCTCAGAATATGACATAGAAATTTCAATTAAAAAATTTGGTGAATCCTTTTATATTTTAACATGATCTATTAATTTTTTGAACATTTCTCTTGGTGGCTATTTTAGATACAGTGGTGAGGGAAGATCATTCTGAGATGATGACAATTGGGCAGAGAGAACTGAGTGAAGTGAGAGAGAAAACCAGATTTATTAATACACATGAAGGAAAAGCAATTTGGTGAGAGCTAGGTTAAGAAGACCATGAAACGTGATAAGAACACTGTAATTTCCTGAATGCCTAAAACTATAGGCAGACAATGTCCTTAATTATTGACAGTTATTATTACATGGACAGCATCTTAGGCTACCCAGAATTAGAAGGAAAATTTAACCCAAAAAACATCTGCTTTGATACACTTTGTCATTGGTAGGAATACAATCTCTTAGATTTAAATGTGTTATAGATCATGTAATCAGTGGTAGAATTTAGAGAAGATATAAGTCACTTCACTTCCTCTTTTATATTCAGTCTTTTAAGCCTCTCATCCTCCAGTGGTTGATTCTGCAGTGATCATGTATTAGGATCTATAGATTATCTATTTCATAGATATTCTTGGTAAAAAGCTCCTCAATAATTGAACACATATTTTTTGATGATGTTTACCTTTTTGCTTTTTGAAAAACATATTCTAAACTTCCAAAATGGAATTTTAAAAGTGCTAAGAGATTCTAGTTTTCATGTTAGATATAGTGGTTAACACGCTTATAACAGTTATATTTTGTGACAGTCTTTTCCATTAAACATGTAAATTAGCCTTTCTGACCTGTTATAACTCGATAGGAGGACATAGAATTTCATGAAGGCCCAAGCAGTATGATGTTATTCTTATAGATTATGTAGAAAATTAACATTAATTGGGCTGGGCGTGGTGGCTTATGCCTATATTCCCAGCACTTTGGGAGGCTGAGGCCGAGGCGAGCAGTTCACAAGGTCAGGAGATTGAGACCATCCTGGCCAACATGTTGAAACCCTGTCTCAACTAAAAATAGAAAATTAGTTGGGTGTGGTGGTGTGTGCCTGTAATCTCAGCTACTTGGGAGGCTGAGGCCTGAAAATCGCTTGAACCCAGGAGGTGGAGGTTGTAGTGAGCCGAGATTGCGCCATTGCACTCCAGCCTGGTGACAGCGAAACTCCGTCTCAAAAAAAAAAAAAAATTAATAGTAATTGGAAAATACAGAAATTAATACAATTAATGTTATTCTACTAGTCATACAATTTTAAATGAAAGTTTATTATTTAAACATAACTGGTATTATATTTAACAAATACATTTAATTTTTAAATGAGAAAATATAGAATCTACAAAGAGTTAAAGGCAAAGTTAATGATAGTGAACTTTTTAAAATGTGAGAAACTTTATTTAAAATTTATTTTTGTAAGTCTTGAAATGTTATTCCACTTGGAGAAGAAAGATTGCTGATACGTGCATGGCTAAAGCCACGGACTTAAAGAGAGGAAGGGCTGAGAGGAAGGGCTCTTGCAGATCATTTAGTTCAGTAGGAGGATACAGAAACAGGATAAGACAAACCATTTGGCCCACAGAACAAACCATTTGGCCCTAAGAAACAAAAGCATGGCATGTCACTCCTTTACCACTGTAACTGTTCCTTTGACCATATAAGTTAACAGATCAAAGGGTATGTCCATCTTCAATTTCATTAAACTTTGCCAGAAATGTTAAGTTAATAATACAATCAGCAATACATGAGAGTTATTTCTCCCAATTATTTCCGACTTTAAATTTCTACCAATCTTGTTGCTAAACTCCTTTTCACAGATGTTTAACTACAGATATTTCTGTAGATAACACAGATTTTAAAAGCCTGTAGCAAATTAAATAATATAGTATCACCATAAAAATAAACAATAGACCAATACAGCAGGAAAAGACCTTAAACCTATGTGTATTTGGAGAATATACAAAGCTGTGGAGAAAGAGTTGCTCATTGAACAAATGATGCTGGGATATTTGACCATCTATATTGAAAAATACATGGTTAATGGATGACAAAAATCACATCCAAATCGATTTATGATCTGTATGTGAAATTCAAGCTCTGAAACATTTTAGGAAAAAATACCTTTTTGATCTAGGGGAGAAGGATGGATTTGTTATAAATTTTTTTAAAAAAAAATTTCTATTTGTTAAACAAAATTTAAAAGATGCAGTGTGTAAGAGAAATATTGATAAATAAGATGCATTAAAATGCTTGAAACACATTTTTAAAAGGCCCACAAGCAAAGCTGGAAAACAATTCCCAAACTGTGTGTAGATGTAATGTATATTTCTCTTAGAAGCTTAATAAGCAAAACATTCATATTAAAGGTTTCCTTTAAGTCAATAAGAAAAAAACTCTAAAAGGGGAATGAGGATGGAACAAAAGACATAAGCCAATATATCTGTGAAAGATGTTTAACTCTGCTAGCATCAAGATTGGTAAAAATTTGTAGTGTGTTGCTGATTGTATTATAAATTCTTACATTTCAGGCAAAGTTTAATGAAATGGAAGCTGGGCATACCCTTTGATCTGTTCATTTATATGGCTCAAAGGAACAGTGATAGTGGTAGAGCAGTGACATGCAATGTTTTTGTTTCTTAGGGGTGTGGGCCAAATGGCTTGTCTTATCCTCAATTTCTGTGTTTTTCTACTGAACTGGATGATCTACAAGGACCCCTTCCACTCTGTAAGTCACTGACTGTATTAGTCTGTTTTCACTTTGCTGATAAAGACATAATCAAGACTGGGCAATTTCTGAAATAAAGAGGTTTATTGGAGTTACAGTTCCAAACGACTGAGGTGGCCTCACAATCATCATGGGAGGTAAGGAGAAGCAAGTCACATCTTACTTGGTTGGCAGCAGGCCAAAAAAAAAAAAAAAAGCTTTTGCAGAAACTACCGTTGTTAACTCTATCAGATGTCTTGAGACCTATTCACTTATCACCAGAACAGCCTGGGAAAGACCCGCCCCATAATTCAATCATCTCCCACTGAGTCTCTCCCACAACACGTGGGAATTATGGGAGCTACACATGAGGTTTGAATGGGGACACAGACCCAAACCATATCAGTGACTTTAGCTGTTATGTGTATATACACATAACACAGATTATAAAAAGATATAGGAAATCACATAACTTAATTAATAATCCTCTTTTCCCTCCTTCAGAAATTGTTGTGCTTATGTTTACTTTCTCTTCTACTTGAATTTCAGAATTAATTTTTGAAGTCTCATAAAAAATTATGCTAGGATTTTGTTGAGAGTCATATTAAATTTAGGTTAATGTAAGAAAAATTGCCATGTTTAAAGTATTGATTCTTTCCATTTATGAACATGGTTTCTCTCTTAATATATTCAGTTCAACTTTCATGTCCTTCAATCCAGCTACATAATTTTCTGCAAAGAATTCTTGTATGGTTTTGAAAGACTTACTTTGAGGCATCTTTTAAAATTGTTATTAGAAATGACATTGTTTTACATTACATATTTCCTAATAAAATGCAGCTGATTTTTATATATTTACATTGAATTTTGTAAGTTTTTTTTTTGCACATATCTTTTCCTACGTGGGTAATCAAATAATCTGCAAATAACAATATTTAGTTTTTCTTTTCATATCTGTCCTTATATATTTTTCTGACATTAATTTGGCTAAATAGTACAGGAAATGCCACATTTCTTTCTTTAGGTCCCATCTTTTTGTTTTGTTTTTGGTTTGTTTTTTAATCTCTCAGAAATCTGGATACGCCTCCGAGTGTAATGTTGAGTAGTGCTAGTGATTGCATCTTTTTCTAGTTCCTAACTTTATTTTTATTTTTGAGATAGAGTCTCACTTTGCTGTCCAGGCTACAGTACAGTGGTATGATCTTGGCTCACTGCAACCTCTGCCTCCTGGGTTCAAGTGATTCTCCTGCCTCAGCCTCCCGAGTGGCTGGGATTATAGGTATGCACCACCATGCCTGGATTTTTTTTTTTTTTTTTTTTTTTTTTTTTTTTTTTTTTTTTTTTTTTTTTTTTTTTTTTTTTGGTTTTTTTAAAATTTTTGTTTGGTGGGTTTGTTTTTAAAAAAAAAAAAAAGTTAAATCACCCACAGGCCACAAAAAAGTTGG
>CAUYLG010031272.1:0-76828 GCA_963573385.1 Cacajao melanocephalus | reverse complement strand
GATCTCAACGTAGATGACTATTTGCCCTAAGTTTACCTGCCTGTTCAGCGACAGAGTCTTGAGGTAACTTGAAGAAGAAATGAATCCTTGGGTAGTAAAGACTTTTGTATTTCTAAGTTAGTACTTTTTTTTTTTTTTTTTGTACTTTAGGTTCTGGGTACATGTGCAGACCATGCAGGATTGTTGCACAGGTACATACATGGCAAGGTGGTTTGCTGCCTCCATTCCCCCGTCACCTATATCTGGCATTTCTCCCCATATTATCCCTCCCCAACCTCCCCACCATGTGTTCTCATTATTCGACACCCACCTATGAGTGAGAACATGTGGTGTTTTGATTTTTTGTTCTTGTGTCAGTTTGCTGACAATGATGGTTTCCAGATTTATCCATGTCCCTACAAGTACATGAACTCATCATTTTTTATGTCTGCATAGTATTCTATAGTATATATGTGCCACATTTTCCTTGTCCAGTCTATCATTGATGGTTGGAACCAATACAACCATATTTGTATTGTAAACAGTGCCACAATGAACATACATGTGCATATGTCTTTACAATAGAACGATGTATAATCCTTTGGGTATATACCCAGTAATGGGATTGCTGGGTCAAATGGAATTTCTATTTCTAGATCCTTGAGGAATCGCCACACTGTCTTCCACATAGCTGAACTAATTTACACTCCAACCAACAGTGTAAAAGTGTTTTTTTAAGTGTTTGTTCAGTCTGCTGTGTCTCTAGACCCAGTTACTAATTAAAGTTTTTTTTGTCTAGCTTCCACTTTACACATATTGTATGTTTTTATCTATTTTATTCCTCTTTCTTTTTCCTAATGCGTCAAGGTAAGCCCAGTAGGATCAATGAAAAATTCCAACTCAGGATGCATTTCTATTTTGTATGGACACACTTGCCCTGGGCTATTGCTTCTCAGCTGTTAATACACAGGGATCAAAGGATGCCAAACAGTCCTTCATCAGCCCTCTCCACCTGACCTTGCATTTTTAATCAAGGAATATTCATGTGGTCAAACTAGAATCCTGTTAAATCAAATTTAGCCTAACACTGTTTCCTTGTAAGTTCAGCCTAAACATTCCTCCATACATAGTGAACTGTAACCTAACTGGACATGTAAACAGACTGTAACCTACTCTGTTACTAATTACCAAGTTTCAACCAATGAAAGGTGGCAAACTGTTCAAACTGTATTTAAATAAGGCAAACACCAAACTATAACCAACTCAGCTGCTTCTATATCTCACTTCTGTTTTCTGTAAGTCATTTTCCTTTTTCTCCATAAATTCTCTATAACCATGAGGCAGAGAATCTTTCCCTCCAGGATGATAATCAGAAATTAAGTTATAGGAGCAATGAAAATTCTTCTTTTTTTTTTAAATAAACCTAAGAGAAATAGTATGTCTTGAACGTTACAGAAGAGTAAAATTTTTAACAAAACACATTACAATTTAAAAATAAAATATATTTTTTAAATGAACAAATAAAATATAGACAGGATCTTCAATGTTCTCTTAAATAAAATCAACATTCTCAAAAAATTAAGTAATACCACATTAAAATAAAAAACAGAGCAGGGTAAGTTAAAAACATGATTTAGGGCCACTTATAACTTGGTAGACATTTAAACTGTTGAAGAAAAATATACCCATGGCAAAACTGAAGTATTAATATAGAAGACTGTCTTAAGCAGCATTACCAGAATGTAGAGGGAAAAGGCAAAAATTAAGACAAAAAATAAACATTATTGATTTGGAATGTATATATCCCTGAATTTATACAATTGTGATGGCTGAACAAAAGAGGTAAGACTGAAGGTATCAGAAATAATAATTAAAGTGTTACTAGGATAAATTTGCTGGACTGAAGACACTCTACACCTCAAAAGTTCTCCCTACATATCAGGCAAAAATGATAAGAGATTCAGTACTCATACATAATTGTTGGAAATTAGATTTCATTGCTAATGAGAAAACCCACAAGAACTTGGGCAGAAGAGAGCAGCTTACCTCAAATAAAGAAATATAAGACTGAATTTAGTCTTACCTTTCATAGTATTTAATTTCAGAAGATTATGGAAAAGTTATGTAGAGAAAAAAATTATTCTTAACTTTAGTAGAGTTAAAATTTTTCATTCACATATGAAGGTAACAAAAATGCATTTGATTGGATATATCTGTGTATTTTCTGAAAAAAAATCACAAAGTTGTACTCTTTTCAACTGAGCTATTATATCAAAATATGTATAATTAAAATATGGAAACTTGTATAAAAGATTGAATACTGATTCACTTAAACACAGAATTAAGCCTGAGTAAGCTGGAAATAGGGAAACAGATTAAAGTCAGAATCTAAATACATACAAATTGTTGAAGGTTTTGCAGGTCGAGTTTTAAAAAGAAAAAATTTCAAAAATTTTCAACTTTTCTACAATAACCATGGTATTTGAAAAGTAGAAAATAAAATTTAGATTATGTGCAAATATAATTGCAGAAATACATTTCCCTCTGAGCAGGCTACTTAGACTTGGTGAATACCTAGAATTGGTAACAGGTCTCAGTCCAGCAAGCCCATACTTGCGCAAGATCCACCACACGACTCATGCTGATAGGTGGTTCCTTACTAGTTTCACTCATGCCTCCCAAAGGAAAATGGACATGACTTTTACTCTTACCCACAGTCCTCCTAAAGAAGTTTGAAAATTGGGTTCCTGGTATCAGCAGTTGAACTGGCATCTAAATTTTGGTTTGCATTTGTAGGTTTCTCCACATAGATCTGTCTGTTTCTTTCCTCTCCTGCTTCCCTTCCGTCTCCTTCCCAACTCTCTCTTTCCCCATCTCTTTCAGATTAAGGATTTCTAAGGGGAAAGGGGAATTGCCAAGAGACATCTGCTCTTCCATGCAAGGAGGTCACTGTACTTAGTCTTCAGTTTCTGCTACTGTCAAGGTTCTTCCTAACACTATGGAAGATTCCTTCTTCACTGGCTCATTATTTCCTTTAAAACAATTCTCATTTCTTAAGTGATTTATAATAGTGAGTAACAGTTTCTGCCAAATAGTATCATTTATTAGGACACATTTGAAAATTCTGATTAAAATGATGATAATAATAATCCATATATTTGAGACATGTGTGAATGATTTTTATATCATATTATTGATGTTATGCATTGTAAACAGTTGCACAAGTTTAAGGCATTATTAGAACAACTTTACTCATTTTTACTTTAGTTTCAATAGAAAGTTTCAGAAGGAATATCTAGACTTGGATTTTACATTTGAATGTTATTTTAAAGTTCAGCCTTAAAGGTCAAACTCTAAGCTATGTAAGGAATAAGGTGACTGTTACAAATTAAAAGAAATTATTTTAACTGAGTTGAGGTCAATTACTAGTGTGTCTAAGTCAATCAGTAAACAATAATTTTTCATTAACACAAAAATCTATATAGTAAAAAGAAGCCCATGACATTTTTTTTCAAAGAGTCTCATATGCCTCTGTGTTTACAGCAACAATCGTAAGTCCTCCCTTGTACCAAGTTTGGAAGTGAAGCCAAATAAGCAAAATCTCAACAATTTCACAAAATCAACCATAAACTTTTCCTGAAAAACCATTCACCTCATCTTAGGTGAGGGTTCTTTTCCCACATGACTATGTCACCTGGTGTACACCCCAACAATGTCCTTATCACACTCCACTGTTACCTATGCTTCCCCAACAGTTTCACCGTTAAGAATGTGAGATCTTGGGAGAGCAAATAACTCTTCTGATGTTTCTCTTCACATCCCTTGTACCTTCCACAGTGCTTTCTAACATTTGCTGAATGAGCAAATAAAATAGGAGTAAATGAGTGCTTTTGTTATGTTTCAAGAGTCATCCAAAAACTGATCTTCAAGAAGTTTGAGGGATTAACTGTAAATATGTGATAAATATTAGTTAGGTTAAAAGGTTTATTTAATATCTGTCATAACCATTGCTGTGATCCTCTTAAGGACAGGTATTTATTGGCCATCTTTATAATGCCAAGCTTAACTTAGCTTATAGATTCTAAATTTTAGAATGTAAAACATGGTAAGAGTTCTATCAATATTTGTAAAATAAGTCCATTGTCGATCTCCAAGCCAGAACTCCATGAGCATGGCATGAATGTCTCAGAGATTCTTGAAGGAAGGTCATATGCCTTTCATTGTATTAGAGGTTTAATGTATATAACATGAACTTTAAATACACATGAGAACATTACTATTTGAAAAAAAGTATCAATAGTGTTATGGTTATAAGTTATGGTTATTTGTCCAAAACATATCTGACTTCATAAAGAATTTAAGGAATAATATATTTAAATGGTGATAATTTCAGATTCATGCTTGTTTCAAGATCAGGATCAAGAATAAAATGAGAAGAGAAGAAAAGAAAAGAAAAGAGGACAAGTATTACTGAAAAATAAGCCATATGTTAAATGAAATAAGAGAAGACATAAGATTAAAGACAAAATGATTGAAATATTTTGAGATGGATATTTTTGAGCTGGAAGAACATTTATACCTTTTTATCTTCATCTTTGTAAAGAGTACCCAATGAGAAGGCCAAGGAGGATTATTGATCAATTATAATCAGGGCCTCTTGGGCCAGGACCCTCTTCTTGCTCTCTGTAAAACACATGATGTTGTGCAAGGTTTTCAAGTAAAGCAAAAATACCTAGAGTTTTAAAATACAAAGTAAGCAATACCTGGATTATTGACTAGTTTTGCAACTACATCATAAGATGCAATTCCAAATTTTTTGCCTTCCTCTAATTCCTCTTTTGTTTTCTTTTCTCTGCCCCTTCCTTCTCTCACAAATACTAATAAAAAGCAGAAAAAATTTACCAGTCCTTAAGGAATTAATAAAGACAGGCCACGTGCCCAAAGAAGAGTGTAAAGGAAGAAGTGATGTTGACTAATTTTCATCATGGGAACCATCAGAGATACATTCCTGATTCTGTAATAAATTTGACAGAACAATTTCATTTTCACATGAACTCTGTCCTGAGATTACCATGTGAAGTATTTTGAAGTCTGGTCTTGTCTCAAAAAGAAAACAAGGCATGATCAGTTGGAACATAGATATTCACCTTCCCTGCTTTATCCCATCAATACCACTTGCTAGCAGTTATCCATAAATATCTGTTGTTTATCATAAATAGATTAATATTTTTGGTAATCAGGAAATATTAACCTCAACATTGTTAAATAGTTATTAGCTACCAACTCTGTGGCAGGCAGTTTACTAGTCCTAGGAACTATGCTAGTTGATTCACATATATTTAATACTCATAATTCACCATATTTAATACTCACGGCAGCCATATGAAGAATGAGCTATTTTACACATGTAGGAGTCCAGTTTCAGGTAAGGTTTGAAGCAGTCAGAATGACATAGCTATTAAGTGAAGGAGCAAAAATCTGAAGCTTCTGTATGCAACTACCATCTTACCTTACCTCCTTACAAGAATTAGACACTCTGAAATTTTATTAAAATACTTCCAAAACATAAATATGGTCAGCACATTTTGCATTTCAGTGCTGGATCAGCTCCCAGGAATTTATTCCAAGGACAAGAATGGCAATGGCTGTTTATAAAACTGTTTGGCTTGCTTTCAAATTTTTAAGTGTTTCCTTGACCACAAGAGCACTTTTTTTGACTAAAGCTGGTGTCTAAAATGACGACAACCAGTTATTTCTTCAATAAAAATGATTGGCAGACAGAGAGTTGTATTTTGGAGCACTATGAGTATTGACGGAAATGAAAGTGGATCTTCCTCAGCAGATGTCAAATTTTAACTGTTAGATAAGTATTTGCAGAAACACAAAGGCATTGGGCTTGGAGTAAGTCATTTCATGATCTCTGGTTCCTTATTATTTCCAATCCCAAAACACACAGACATAAAATTCAAGTCTATGCACATCTAGTTGAAATAACATAAATATTAAGACCAGATTTAAAAGGTATACTACATGTCACTAAAGAGTAGGTATTCTGAAGGAAGAACGAAATAGCATACAATGAGAGTCTTTATGAGATGGTAAAACAATTATTCAGAGATTGTGTACATCCTATAAAAAGTAAGATATAGTCTGAAACAGAAATTCTCAGATTCTCTTGTCAGTATCCCTATTGCACCCTGTAAATTACTAAAATTCATAAGAGCCTATAATCTCCCCACTTTGCTGAGATTATTTCTCATTTAACTATTTTTTCTGTATCCATTTTTTTCAGGGTAACTTAAGGCAGATACCAGCTTAAACATAATATATATCAGTGTACTAGCATGTCCATGGGATTTTATCCCAAGTTTTCCATTTATTAGCTATGTGACCATGAGCAACTTACTGAACAGCTAAGGGTATATTTCCTTATTTATAAAATAGAGATCTGCCTCAAAGTGTAAATATAAGAGCTACATAACATCACATATGCGCAATGGCTAGCACACTGACAAACACACAGTAGGCCCTGAACTATTATCAGTTCCTTTCCTCCACATTGGTAAAACTTTTATACTATTTATGAAAACAAGTTATACAGCCATATGGCTCATTCAAATTCCAGCTTTGCTATAAACTTATATTACTCAGTAACTATTTATCACTCTGTGACTTTGTTTCCTTATCTGCAAAACAGAGCTGATAGTACCTATTTTGGCATATTTTTGAAACAATTACATATGTTAATGTGCACCAAGCGCACAGTGGTGATTGGCACACAGTAACTTAAATTACAAATTCTCCCATAGCTTTAAGACAAGTATTTTTTTTCAAGTGTTCAGTAAACACTCAATAACATATTTCCATTTACTGAGAAGTTGAAGAATATATTTAAATCTGACAAAATATTCTTGGTAGAAATAAATTTCAAATATATTAAGCTTTTTTTTTCTGCTAAGTACAATTCACATCAAGGATTTTTTTATCTTGATTAAAGGAAGGGATATCTAATCATTTCAAAGGGAGTCTTAATGCCTTAATTGTCATGATTCTATTTTTATTTTTATTTTTTTGACAAGACTACGTCTGAATAAGAGAGAGATTGACCTATCCACTTTTACTTTTTATAACATCATTTCACTTTACAGACAATATGGTAATTTACATGCCAGTTTCAGAGTACATGAGGAAAATTTTAAGAATGATATCTTAAACATTATACTTAACAGAATATCCTTGTATATGTATTCATTGTTTAGTTGTATTATTATACAGTGCTTCTTTAGAGAATGTAAAAGTAAGTTTTACAAAACATGAATTAATATGGAATATCTATATAAAAGTAACTTCTATCCATGATTTAAATTCTAGAGTAATGCTGTCTAAATAGGCATAAGTACATCTGAGTGGGTGATTTATTCACATCTGGTAAGACTTATGACTAACTGCAAGCTGTTCACTGTGGTGCTTACCACCAACTCATTTACCTTGGAGTACTGTGGGAGACACAGAAAATCATCATTCAAAATATTAGTGCCCAAAGGAGAAATAACACCAAAGACAGTCTTTAAAAATACAGTATTTTTCTCAGTAAGGAAATTTGAATGTACTGTGTCACTCCCAATTTGTTGTCTATTCTTAGCGATTGACATCATAAATTTTCTTTATGTTTGATATTATAAGATGCATAAAACATGGTGAAAAGAAAGATGTAATTCAACCCTCTCTGAATACAATTCATTCCAGATGCCATTTTCTATACTTTCACTCCCTGAGGAATGTTGCTCTCTGTTATTTATCAGCATAAAAGGTCAGAATCAGAAATTACTACTATTATATTATAAATAAATGCCAATCCAGAGATAGTTTTGATTTCTGAATTTGAATCCTATTATACTGAAACTTAAAGATACATTATATATTTTTTTAAATCAGCCTAAAACCGAACAATGAGAAAAATGTGTTAAATTTGAATTTTACTTGATTCAGTTTTTGTAGGGATCATGTAAGAATGTCTTAAGATGATTTAAGATCAGAAAAAGTATCAGGGAGGTAGATTGGTAAATGTCTTATTGTTTTCGTATGTACTAGTACAAACCATTCCCAAACAACCTTATCAGTCCCAATTTATGTAGGAGAAGAAGCGAAACTTGGACCAGAAAAATGATGGCAAAGGTCATACACTCATATACAGAAATTATGCAGAAGCAACATTTGAATCTAAGCTACATGAACTCTACACTGCAGTTATCAACTACAATCTATCTCCTATTATAAGTCTGAGGCCATCTTGTGTTGATATGTTCAGACTGTACTAAAAGTAACTTTAGGCAAGTAGAATGTAAATGCATGACCAGCTGCAAGTGTACCACGGAGTCGTGAGTGGCACAGATGTGAAGAAAAGGGAATCCTTATATACTTTTGGTGGAAATGTAAATTGGCACAGCCATTATAAGAAACATTATGGAGGGTCCCACAAAAATTAAAAATAGAACTGCCATGTGATCCAGCAATCCAATTTCTGCATATACATTCAAAAGAGAAAATGAAATCTGAATCTTGAAAAGATATCAGCACTCCAATGTTCACTGCAGCATTATTTAGAATAGCCAAGATATGGAATAAACATGTGTGTTCATTGAAAGATGAATGCATATAGGAAATGAGATATATATATATATATATGTCTCATTATACATAAATATAATATGTATGAAACATCTTTCAATTAATTCAGGATGCTTTCTATATAATGATATATATATATCAATAATTTTCTTTATGTTCATTGAAAGATAAATGCATAAAGAAAAAAATATATATATATATAAAACCCTAACTATATACAATCCTTACCTGGCAATTATGCCTCTATAAAACGGGGCAAAAAAAGAAAAAAAAATAGATTGTGAAATGGTGAAACCAAGCAGTTAGTGGATATTAGTTGGATAAACAGCAAAAGCCTTGTTCCATGGAATGGATCATCTTTAATCTCATTTATTTGGAGTATATATGGAAACCACTGGCATTTTATAAATACATTAGTTACAAAGTTAGTCTAGTTGTCCTGCTATAGCAAAATAGCACAAACTGGGTAATGTATAAGTTATAGAAATATATTTCTTAAGGTTCTGAAGGCTGAGAAAAAGATCAAGGTGCCAGTAGGTTCAGAGTCTAATAAGGGCTGGTCTGCTTCCAAGATGGCACCTTGAATTCTACAGCCTTTGGAAGCGACAAATGCTATGTCCTTGCATAGGAAAAGGGCAGATGAGCAAAAAGGAGCCAAACTAGTTCTCTTTGGCCCCTTCACATGGCATTTGCCCTATATTAATCTGCCCTCCTGGGTTAATCACCTCCTAAAGGTCTCATCTCATTAAACAATTTAATATAACATTAAATTGTTACATTTTTTTCATTAAGTTTTAACATGAATTTTGGAGGGGACACAAAGGTGAAACCATAGCACATGTATTTAGCCTACTATATACCAGTCCCTATAGGAGGTACTATCCATACAGAATTACTAATCCTTATAACGTTTCTGCATAGAAGGTAGGTACCTTAGCTCCACCACTCCTAGTTCTGTGACCTTGAACTCTGACTTAACCTCTTTGTCCTTCAGTTTCCTCATCTGTTGTGATGGTTAATATTGAGTATCAACTTGATTGTATTAAAGGATGCAAAGTATTCTTCCTGAGTGTGTCTGTGAGGGTGTTGCCAAAGGAGAATAACATTTGAGTCAGTTGACAGGGAGAGGCAGACCCACCCTTAACCTGGGTGTGCACCATTTAATCAGCTACCAGCTAAGCTGGAATACAGCAGGCAGGAGAAGATGGAAGAGCAAACTTGCGGAGTCTTCTTGCCTCCATCATTCTCCCATGCTGGATGTTTCCTGTCCTTGAACATCAGACTCCAAGTTCAGCTTTGGACTCTTGGACTTACACCAATGGTTTGCCAGGGATTCTTGGGCCTTTAGCCACAGACTGAAGAATGCAATGTTGGCTTCCCTACTTCTGAGGTTTTGGGACTTGCACCGATCCACCACTGGCTTCCTTGCCCCACAACTTGCGGACAACCTATCATGGGACTTTACCTTGTGATCCTGTGAGTCAATTCTTCTTAATAAATTCCTTTTCATATACACATATATCCTATTAGTTCTATCCCTCTAATGAACCCTAATACATCTGAGAAATAAGTGATAGAAATTTCTCATTTTTATTAAATGGATTATAAGCAAAACACTTTAAAAATGTCTGGCAAAGAGTAAGAATTTAATAATGGCATTTATTTTTGTTTTCATAACCAAAGAAACTGAAACCCACTGAACTTAATTAGCTTGCCCATGATCCTACTTGCTGTGTAACAATCTTGAGATATGAACACAATTTTTATGACATAATATTTCTTACTTTACACATTGCCTTTTCTACAATGACTTTACATTATCATAGTAAATTTATATAGAAACACAAACCTAACACACATTTTCCCTATATATAAACCAAGGAGAATTATAAACCTTTCACTACATATTTTTTCAAGTCATTCTCAGATATTTTATTATGTGAGGCTATACACCAAAGCCTGCTCTTTTCCAAAATGTTATATAGAAAAATACAAATTTACAAGAAGAAAACAAACAACCCCATCAAAAAGTGGGTGAAGGATATGAACAGATACTTTTCAAAGGAAGACATATATGCAGCCAACAAACATATGAAAAAAAGCTCATCATCACTAGTCATTAGAGAAATGCAAATCAAAACCACATTGAGATACTATCTTACGACAGTTAGAATGGCGATCATTAAAAAAACATGGAGACAACAAACGCTGGAGAGGATGTGGAGAAATAGGAACACTTTTATACTGTTGGTGGGAGTGTAATTAGTTCAACCATTGTGGAAGACAGTATGGCAATTCCTCAAGGATCTAGAAATAGAAATACCATTTGACCCAGCAATCCCATTACTGGGTATATACCCAAAGGATAATTATAAAGGCACATGCACAGGTATGTTCACTGTGGCACTGTTTACAATAGCAAAGACTTGGAACCAACCCAAATGCCCATCAATGATAGACTGGATAAAGAAAATGTGGAACATATATACCATGGAATACTATGCAGCCATAAAAAAGGATGAGTTCATGTCCTTTGCAGGGACATGGATGAAGCTGGAAACCCATCATTCTCAGCAAACTGACACAAGAACAGAAAACCAAACCCTGCATGTTCTCACTCACAAGTAGGTGCTGGACAATGAGAACACATGGACACAGGGAGAGGAACACCACACAGGGGCCTGTTAGGGAGTTGGGGAGCTAGGGGAGGGATAGCAGGGGGTGGGGGAATTGGTGAGGGATAACATTAAGAAAAATACTTAACGTAGATGACGGGGATGGATGCAGCAAACCACCATGGCATATGTATACCTATGTAACAATCCTGTACAATGTGCACATGTACCCCAGAACTTAAAGTATAATAAAAAGGAGAGAGAGAGAGAAAAGGAAGGAAGGAAGGAAGGAAGGAGGGAGGGAGGGAGGGAAGGAGAGACCAGGCATGGTGGCTCAGGCCCATAATCACAGCACTTTGGGAGGCCAAGGCAGGGGAATCACTAGGTCAAGAGATCGAGACCATCCTGGCCAACATGGTGAAACCCTGTCTCTACTAAAAATACAAAAATTAGCTGGGCGTGGTTGTGAATACTTGTAGTTCCAGCTACTTGGGAAGCTGAAGCAGGAGAGTTGCTTGAATCCAGGAGGCAAAGGTTGCAGTGAGCTGGATTGTGCCACTGCACTCCTGGGCAAAAGAGGAAAGGAAGGAAAGAAGGAAGGAAGGAAGGAAGGAGAGAAGGGAGGGAGGAAGGAGAGAAGGGAGGGAGGGAGGGAGGGAGGGGAAAGTAACTTTGTTGAGGGCTTAGAACAAAGAAAAAGAATTGACAGTATTTGGGGTATTTACAAGGGTCATGATTGAACAACTGAAAACAAAGTCTAAGAATTCCTCCCTACAAGTCTAATAACTCATTAATTGAAGTGTCCAGTTTGACATGAATCAGTTGAGAAGTTAAAGAGCATAGAATAAATAAGACAGCCAATGCCATTTAGGAACATTAACAAAATTTTAAAAAGGAAGACAGTTAACATCAGAAAAACACTTAAGTTACATTTTCATTTTATGAAATGCATGCATATAACTAACTATATCTAGAATCTATATAGCTTGTTTTTACTAATAAATATAGCATCACTTGGTAATTTACTATAGCTCATAATTTTAAATTCATTCTTTAATTTAATGTGCACATAGTTATAGATTTATACTACCAAATTGTTTTTGAAATTGACTCAATTGTCAGACTCTCCTAGGATGCACCTTTGTAAAAAATACAGATTTCTAGTCTCCTCCCCTGGAGTTTAGATTCAGTAGGTCTAGAGTGACTGAAGAATTTGCATTTTAACAAGAATGTTGGGTGATTCTTTAGATCTTGCAAACAGAGAAACCTAGATCATATAGATGTAGGAGCTAAAGTAAATGAAATAAATTGCTGCAGATATCAGGGAGTGATGGAGTGTGTGTTTAAAGCCAGATGTTGTGCATACATTTACAAAGTATCCACCACTACCCTCCCAAATTGCTGTTATTAGTGTTCCAAAGCCAAATATAAAATATGTTAGGTTGGTGCAAAAGTTATTGAGGATTTTGCCATTGAAAGTAATGACATTTGACATTTTACTTGTGCACCAACAAAATACACAACTTTAGGAGTTATTTTTAGGAGATGCCTTTTGGTCAGTCTGGTATCTGTCAAAGAGTACAATGATAAGAAATGTACTACAACCAATACAATGCATTTGCAAAATGCTTCCAGTAACATACTTTCAGGCAACCCAGTTTTACCCACAAGGAACCCTTCTCCTCAGCAGGCCAACTGCATCTCAGTTTTAGTGAAGAGGTGAATATGGGAGATGTATGCTTTGGTGAACCTGTTTCATGTAGCTGCTGCAGGCTTCCTACATAGCTGTTGCATTGAAACCAGTTGGAATCTAAAGTAACTGCTACTTGCAGTGCAATTTAAGAGGAAAGACAACAATTGAAGGGACAGTCAGGATGGTTGTAAGAATATGACTTTACACTTCCGTAACTTCTGATGAACTGCAGAGTCAGAAGGGAACATGGAGGTCATTCTGCCAGATGTTTTCATTTCAGATATATGGTGACTGAAGTCACAGAAGGGACAGGGAGCTACCCATGACAAGTTCAGAAATATACAAGTCTGCCCTGAACTCTGATATTATTTTGGAGGAAAAGATGTAGAAGGAGGAAACTAGCTACAGACAGCTGTGTTGAAAATTCGACAGGGGTGAGATGCTTTTCAGCTGTTTAAGCGTTTCATCCTCCAAAGAACCTGCAACAATTAGACTTCTCTATGGAATGCACAGTGGTTAGAAATGCGGACTTTAGTGTCAGGGAGGGCTGTGTTCAAACCCTAGTTCTTTCACTCATTAAAAGTTAACTTGGAATGCACGTACGTTATCTGAACCTCAAACCCCTTACCTTGAAAATAAGAACAATAATATAATTATTAAAGCCTTAGTGAGTATGAAATATGCAGTGAGTGTATCTTTGAGCCTTGGGAACAATAGGTATAGTTTCCACACAATATTAGCTTCTGCTGCCGTTTTTCTTGTTATTTTTATTATTATATCATTTACTACAATCCTGAGAGGTGGATGTTACTGTCCCGAAATTTTGGATAAGAAAACTATTGCTCAGAAAAGGTAAATGTGCAAAGGCACAGAGGTGTTGACAGGGGTCAGTCTCAGGGAACTTTGAGCCAGTGCTGTTTTCATCAAGGTACAACTACATTACATTAAGGCTTTTTTTTTTTTTTTTTTTTTTTTTTGAGACAGAGTCTTGCTCTATCACCAGGCTGGAGTACAGTGGTGCAATCTCAGCTCACTGCAACATCCGCCTTCCTGGTTCCAGTGATACTTCTGCCTCAGCTTCCCAAGTAACTGGAATTACAGGCACCCGCCACCACACCAGGCTAATTTTTATATTTTTAGTAGAGATGGGGTTTTGTCATGTTGGCCAGGCTGGTCTTGAACTCCTGACCTCAAGTGATCTGCCCGCCTTGGCCTCCAAAAGCAAGCTATACTTTTTACACTAACATTCAATAAACATCTGCAGATGTATAAAACGTTAAAATAATGAAGAGAAGGTTGAATTTTTCTTTGATATTTTAAAGGGTTGAGTTTAAATTATCTTTTAATAAATAGGTTTATATAATCAACTCCAAATATATTATTTTCAGAAACATCCATGTGCAGAATATAATGTAAATCCCAGATTCAAATGAAAACTTCAGCTCTCTAGAATCATCAAGGAATGTGCTATTTTATATAATTAAAATTCTAGATAGCTTTGAAACACTCACATTTTAAAATTATAATTACTTCAGATAGAATTCATTTTAAACTCCACCACTTCTCTCCATTACTAAGTAGAGGATATATATTTATCACATAACATATACTACTATCCTGGCTAATTCAAAGCCATCATTTTAAACAGCAATGTTCTTACTCTGAATTAACACAGTAATTCCTTTGAGCCATCTGAGGTATGCAAGATTTTTTAAGATATAGTCTCAGACACGTTTTTTTTCGGGTTGAAATCTCTCTATATTCTTTTTATAGTTTGGCTCACTCGTACTGGGAGATTGTTAATGGAGAACTAGAGTTCTAAATGTCTAGGAAACCTTCTGTGTAAGGAAAGAAAGAGAGGGGTGAAAACTGAAGGACAAAGTAGAAGACCAGACGGGCTCTAAATTATATTAGATTCCCAATTCTTTCTAATGATCCAGGTTGATATTCACTACCAGCCTAAGAAAAGTACAACTCCTTACCTTGAAATATCTCCCCCAGTGATTTTTCTATTACAATTTAGAATTATTTTAACAAAAGACAATGTCTTCTTTTAGTCGTAAATAAAATAACAGACTATGCAAACACCAGGAAGAGTTAGCACAATGACTGAATGAAATTTTGTCACTGTAGAAATGGCTCCAGATTTTTTTCTTATTTCTGTAAGGTAAGGGTATAGGAAAGTTCTAGATTGTAAGGACGTCAGTGACTGGAAAAGGAGATGTAAACAGTGGATATCAGAGATTCTGAAGATAGATATTTTCCCTAGGAATGTCCTTCTAAGTAATTTGAAGTTGCAACTGGACACAAAGCAGAATAGTTGTGCCAAGTGGCTTTATAGGTGTGCACTTGGAATAGCAACTCATTTAGAGTAAAAGAGAAAGAAAATATTTTAGTCTGCAAGTCTCCATATAAGTGTAAAATATTATTATTATTAAATGAGTTATGTGAGTGGTAAATGCTTATTGATGTGGAATTACTAAAAACACTGTGTTTGACCAAATGTCCTTTAGGACAATGATGAATCACTTAACAGCCTTAACTGATCCTATTAAGCCCAAGTCCTTTGGGACAGGCTGTGTTTAATTTGATCTATGGTTCTATGAAAAGTCTTGGTAGCTATATTGGTAAAGAGCAGCTACCAGAAGCCAGAATTATCATTGTCCTTTTCTTGCCCATTCTTGTACGACACATGAGTTCATCATAAATTAAGCAAAACAGAGAAAGCCAGGCTAGGAAGCAGAGTTGGACTTTCCCCAGAAATCACTGCTGATGTGTCAGCTAATGTGTTCTTACAAGATGTGCTAAGACAAAAGCAAACATATGCTCCCAGTTGTCTATAACCATAATACACTCCAATTTACCCGTGGGAAACACAAAATAAGCAAACTGCCTACCCTTCCTCACCACTGCCCAGGAGTCTCACTTCTTACTTCTTAACCTATTAAGCCTCTTAATGAGACAATCTAAAATTTAAAGTGGATTAAAATTCAAAAATATATGTGGATATCTTCTTCACAAACAGAACGGGCACTGCCAAAAACAAAATGTCAACATTTTCCCAGAGAAGTGCAAAGTTGTCTGCAATTCTCATAAAGGTGTTTGGCAAATCTCTCAGACTTCCTACTGTACCAAGTCCTTCAAGAAGAAGGGTTTTTGCAGTAACAGATTCAGCAACAAAAAGGTACCAAATAATGCTATCACTAAGCACAGTCCTTGGCATACATGCAGCAAAAGCAAGGTAAGTATATTAAAGAACCATCTGTAGATGGTCTGGAGTCCACTGTTTTCCTTAAGATTAATCCCAAAGTAATAAAGCTGAATGAGGCAAAAGAAAAAAAATGGCAAGAAATTATAAGGGAACTGCTAAGGGTCCAATTTACTACTAAAGAGTCAACCAAAGGTGGATAGGCCTGGATGAATTTTAGTGAGAAAATAACTAAATTTTTTGAGCCCCATCTGTGTGTCAGATGAACTGCTAAACACCTTATAACTGTGCAAGATAGATATTATTATCTTCATTTCACATAAGCTGTAACTGTGGCTTAGTGACATTAAGTGACATAACCTGTAAGTAGAATACATTGGATGAATATCCAGGGCTCAAAATAAAGACCAGAGATTAAATTAATGATTAAATTTGGGTTTACATACAGTACTTCATTTCACAGTCAACCAGTCTGGCATCTATACTATTCTACACTATATTTACACTTACCTATCAAAACTGATTTTGATCAGGAATTGGTTATTACATAGTTCTCAAATATAAAGGAGGATCCCCATGCCTTGTGTAGGGTTTAAATATTGAGTGTGTCTGTTTTTCAAGTAAGGGTGGAATTTTTTAAATAATAGGTAACAAGGGTGATTGCTGTATATATCAGGCTATTTCTACATATTTTAAAGTTGAAATCAAAATGTTTAAAAGAGACACTGAGCTTACTTGATTAAAACAAACGTACATTCCATCAACTGGATTTTTCAGCTAAATTAATTTGTAAATGTAAACTAAAAACAAGGCTCTCCTCTTTATTTGGTCCCGGAAGAAATCATCTCTGCCTTCACATGTCAACTGTCCCTCCCATTAAATGAAGGAAGACAGATAGAAAAGGCCAAAGGGATTAGGAATGAATTCTGTTCATGTTATATATGAAGCAAAGTCCAAACAAATTAATCACTTTGTAGAAGATTTCTCAGTTAGTAACAAAGGCAAGCTTAGAATCTAGGAGTACAGAGTTCCACTAGAGAATGTTCTCCATTTTAATGCGCAATTTTTAGGTTAATGTTATGGTGAAAAGCACATCTGAAAGTTTTTCTGTTGAATAGCTCCTGGGACAGACAACATCTAGAGAATTCTTTTGCTTCTTCCTATTTGAAGAATAAAAATAGCTGATCCTCAATTTGGTCTGTTTTTTTCCTAATGCCCATGCAGGATTAAGAAGCCATTAACCAGAAGCACTTAGCTAAAATGAATCTTGCTTCCTTCCTACTGTAGTACTCCTCCTCTAGATTTGTATCCTTTTGCTAAAGTTGCCTTTTGTGCCAAAAAGTAATGGAAGACTTGAAACTAAATGGCTCATAATGCATCATAAAGGAAACAATATGAAGTGCCAGCAATTGCACAATTTCATATCACTCACTTTGAGCAGTGACAATTGGTCCTAAGTTGGCAATTATTTCCTTCTTAAAAACATAACATGTATCCATACATAATACATTGTTGTGGGGGCCATTTGAAGCTTCCAGATCCCAGAAATGAGTCACCCATAGCCAATGCATCAGAGGAGGTATTAACTGTATGAGGCTGTTGCAAAGTTCCTATCATCTTTGTCTTCATTCTGAAAGTTTATACGTTTAAAACCATGACTAAAGAGAACACAACTTCTTGAAGCAGTTTAACTTTCTCTGAAACCTTTAGAGTTGAAGTGGAAGTGGATACTAGCTGAAATTTTTGACTACTCCCACAGTCTCTCACATCACTCCCAATTTCAACATATATTTGAAACATCCTAGAGAACTTGGGCTTGAACTGAGTACAGAATTATGGAACTGGAAACTCAGTCAGTCCCATATTCTGTCTTATGCAGGAATCCCTTCGAAATTACTCCTGGTGTGTAAATGTAGTTTTATTTAAGAAAAAAAAAGTCAACGATCTACATAGAAACAACTTGTTGACAAAAGAAATACAAATAATATCTGGAGGGAGGGGGATGAGAATATTTACGTAAATACTTACTTTGAATTAGCAAAATTAGCATTCCAGAATTCACATATCTTAGGCACTCTATGATTAACTGTATCATACTTACCATTATTACTTCAGCAAAGTTACAATTGTGTCATTTAATTAATGCTTCTGGACGGTACAACTCTAAAAACTGTGAACGTGCCTCAAAATAAAAATGCTCTGTAAAAAGCCTTTTAAATCAAATAAGTAACAAAGACTAAAGAGTGACGATAACTTGGAATAATTATTGATTTGACTCTGAACATACAGATTCTTGTCTCTATGCCCAGCAAGAAACTCGAGGGAGAAGCTAAAAGACATAATACGAAGCCCCTAGAAAAGAAACTTAACATCAACAAGAACTTGAAGCCCAGAATCAAGCATGGGACGTGGGGAAACAATACATTTTCCCAAGGAAGTGACAGAGCCCCTTTAACTGCAACAGGCCAACTCTGGAACTCTCCCAAGAATTCATTTATCTTATGATTGTGTAAATGCGTCTCAAGTAGACACGCTTCTGTGAAGACTACTCAATATTTGAACCACAGAGGACGGCAAATATTAGTCAACATTTCTGTCCTCATGTTTCAGAGCTCTACTGAGCTATTCGGACTATCCCTACTAAGCATGTTTACTGCAGTGCATTGAAACAATCTTCACAGAGGTATACATTAAGTCAAGTCCTGAAATGACGAATTCTGCTACTCCCAGGCACCGTGCGGAGGCTCAGAAAATCACTCATCTAGGATGCAGAATGAAGAGGCATTTAATTTTTTTTTTTTAACTTCACAGAGTTCTCCACCTCTGTGTCGCATAAGCCTGCAAAGGATGCTCCTACACAACTGCAAGGGCATGCAGGGGGGACGTGACGCCCGCAGGGAGAGGGGAGTAGGATTCCAACTGACCTTTTTGCTGTTTAAAAGACTGAATGGAGCCTGAATGGTGGACCATTTTCACTCTGCGCGTCCCCGCCGGCTTAGGGAGCTGCCCAAGAGGGAGGCGGAGGAACAGTAGCCAGACTCTCACAGGCTCCAAGGTCCAGAGCCTCCTCGAGCGCCCTGCAATTCGACACCTGCCTTAGCCGGCACTTCGCTCCCCGGGCTGCGCGCTCGCCGGTGTCGTTGTCATGGCAACGCGGGAGGGCGGTCCGGCGTCCGGCTCCCCTTAGCGGCTACTCGGGGAATAACCCCGCATCCCCCGCGCGTCCAGTGCCGCAGTGAGGGTGGGCGTTGAGCGGGGTTGGCTAGGAGTGGGAGCAGCAGACTTTACTGGAGGACTAGATACAAATCGGAGCAAACCTCTAGAGCTGCTACTGATGCCCTCTTTGCCAGGCTTTGAGGCTGGTTATTTATTTCCTAAAAGTTGGTAGGTAAATCCTGGGACTTTTAAGGAAAGGCAAAGTTGGTCTGTGCTCTGAGAGGTATGCAGTGGCAGATGCAGAGACAGTTCTATTTTTCTTTCTTAAACTTAAGTGGTGGGCAGATAGCCACCCCAGCTTAGCCAGTAACATATTTTATTAGGTAAGCTGTGTAATATGTCTAGCACTTTTCACTTGAGTTTTCCTATTCTGCTTCTGCTATTCAGACCTTGAATCATTTATAATGATGATGATGATTGCAGACCATTTATTACCTACTTAGTGACAGAGGCTGAAAAAACACTACCCACGATGCTCTGTTTAATCCTCATAAAAGCCCTATAACGTAGATAAAATATTACTCTGGTATTATAAAAGAAACTGAAGATCAGAGCAACTAAGAGTTCTCAAGGTCACATAAATCAACACCTTATTTGAAAGAGACGGCACTTGATACCCAAAGAAATGAAGTAACTTTTTGTTTTGTTTGAGAAGTTGTATTGTATTATTCATTTATTTTCTTCACCGCCTATTTTAAGTTCTAGGGTACATGTACAGGATGTGCTGGTTTGTTACATAGGTAAACTCGTGCCATGGTGGTCTGCTGCACAGTTCACCATATCACCCAGGTATTAAGCTCAGCATCCATTCGCTATTCTTCCTAACGCTCCCCCTCTCCCTCCAACAGACCTCTGTGTGTGTTGTTCCCCCATTGGGTCTATGTGTTCTCATTGTTCAGCTCCCACTTATAAGTGAAGTAACTTTTGAAAGGCAAAACTGCAGTGGCCAAAATAGGACCAGGAGCTAGCTGAACACATTTTTCAGTAGGATCTCCTTTCCTCCATCTGTCACTGCTCCCTGATTCAAAAGCCCTAAGTTCTTCCTGGAAGATGTGAGATGCTATTGAACAGACACAGCGAAAGAGTCTGTTGCTTCCTGAGTTCTGAAGTTTTATGAAATCCACTCAGAATCAGGTGAGTAATCCAAATAAAAGCAGATGAAAAAGATGCAGAAATTTCCAAACTTTCAAAACCTCAAGAATACTGAGCTATTATTGTATGCTCTTTGATTTCACCTGTGGTGCATGATACAAAAGGAGTGAGGGGAATATAGCTTTGAACAAGCAGATGCTCCAGTTATGTACGGATGCATAACAAACCACCCTGAAACTAAGCTGTAAACTACAATTTATTATTATCGTTTATGGTTTTTACAGGTTGGCTAGGTTCAGTCAGGTGGTTATCACTCAGAGTTTCTCTTGATTGTTCAGTAACTGGGCCTAAAGTCATCTGAAGCAAAAAGAGAGAAATTGAATTCTACTCTCAGTGGAAGGGATAGCAAACAATGTGTTACCTTCTTTAATGTATCATAATGGTCTTTCCAGAAAGAAATGCTGAGCATTCAATAAGAGCTCAGTATGCAGGCATTGAAGATGTACTTGGTCACAGACAATGAACTCAGTGTGAGTTAATCTCCAAAGAAGATCTAAAACAGAGCTCAGAGACTGTCTCCACAAGGGCTTTTAATACAGATATTGTATAGATGAGGGCACTGAAACCAAGAAGAACAAATGACTTGCTTGAGGATTTTTTTTGTTTAATTCTCTTCATCCAGTGTTAAAATTCTGATAGGACCCAACTCACAGATCATTCTGATGCGAACCAACTTATTGATTCTAATGCAACCCAATTCTCCTAGGTGAGGATTAGGCAATGAATTTAAGAACTAGTTCATGGCAGAAAACTTAACACCCAATACATATTAGTCGCTGTTGTAATTATGACCCCTGTAGATCTCATTTAAATTTTTAAAACGCTTTTAAATAACTGGTTTTAAAATCAGAAATATTTTTGAAATTTAAACTTTAATTCAATCCTTGGTCAGGAGGACTAATTAAAAGAATTAAAGTCCCCCTATCCATACTTCCAGGTACAGGTATCACCTTTACCTTCCTAAGATCTCTTTATTCTGTTGATCCCTGAGTTTCTCCAACCTACTCCCTGATCTAAAACCCAGCAGGAGGTAAATATGTATCTTTCAGAACTAGAAATGAGTTGAGATTTTTGAAACTCGTTGGATTTATTTTCCCAAGAAAATAATGTTTGTTATTATTTCTAATATCCTTGCACCCTAACCTCCTTGGTGGAGCTATGATTAAACTATCTTGTCATAAAGTTAATTACTTTTCTTAAAATTAGAAACATTTTAGGTTGGACTGCCAGATTGACTAGCAGGGGATTCAAAGAACATCTTTGCTTGTTTTAAAATCGGTCTTTTAGGGGAGGTTGCTAGAGGAACAGATTTGTGAGGGGCCGAGGAAATTTGAAGCACCATCTGCTTTATAGGAAGGCAGTGCAAAGAGAAGAAAAAAATTTTCTCTCTGTGTGTGTGCACGCGCATGTGCGTGTGTGTGTGTGTGTGTGTGTAAAGAAAGTATGTTTTGGAAGTGCAGAAAGAGGAGTTTGAGCAAAAGCCCTCTTTTTTTAACTAAAAATAAAAATTCTGTGATGTGGTAAAAGGAAGCATTTTGATAGACTGACATCTCCATTTTGGAAAGTTTAAGAATGGATATTAAGTAGTCTCATCAAGGAAAGCTAAACTATGAACTATGTTGAGTTGCTTTTTCTTAGTATTTTTAGTTTCAAACATTTTTCTCCAAATTATAATGACATGCAAAAATGTTTATTTTATATAATGTTTAGTGAGGGGCATGATTCATATATAATACACAGTATAGTCTTGACTATGTTTTCCAAAGTGGAAAAAAATAAAAGACTAAAAATAAACATGTGAAAATGTCTGGAGTAATCATGCTTGCAAATTGAGTTAAGGGTAATATTTTTAATACTTTAATATATTTTTATCATGTTCATATTTTCTACCATGATGTATGTTGATTTTATCTTTATCACATACATACATCTTCAATCCCCATACTCATATACCTGTCTTGCTACAACTTCAGTTTTTATCTTTCTAGTTTCTCTCCATATATTAAAGACACAAACCAGTTCTGCAAAAAAGTCATATACTATCATAAAAGGAGAAATCGGGTGAAATTTAACAGTTTTCTCCCTAAAAGCCTATGGTTTTTGGCCACACATGATAGTGTAACAACAGAATTAAGTAGATTCATCCTGCTGATACCTAGGCTATATGCTCAGAGTAGCATTCAGAAATGGTACTACTGATGGATGTGTCTAAGATAAAGTCATGGAGGAAAATCAGCAGTCTCAACCTTCTCTGAGTCCAGCCTTAAGAAGTCTTACAAAAAGAATTTGAAAAAAAAATCAATTCTCAGGTGCTTGGAGCACATGGCATTTTGAAGAGACAGGAACACAAAATGATTTGTGTGAGGAAACAGCATCAAGGGAAGGTAGATGCATGAGACAAAGGAGGTGATGATGGGTGAAACAATTCATATCTTAGGCCCCTGCTCAAAATCTTAATAATTATTTCAAGTTGCCTGTAGGATTAAGTCCGTGTTGTTTAATGTGTCATCAGCTACTTTGTCTCATACATCCTTTGGATATGTCTGCTGCCTTGATTGTAGTGATTGCATCACAGGTGTTTGCACAGGTTCAAACTCATCGAATATTAAATATGTGCAGTTCTTTGTATATCAATTATACCCCAATAATGTTGTTAAAAATAAACATAATTTAATCTATTTAAACAAAAATCATCAAGTCCATGTTTGCTGCTTTACCATTCAAGGAGCTCCATATTTTCTCGCAGCACTTTCCAATATTGTTTCAAAGACTCTTTTACAAACTCTTTTAATCCTCTATTGCTTTCTTCCTTATTGGTCTTTCTGCTTTTGCTGCTGCTGCTGTTTTCTCCACTGGGAACCATTGTCCCAAAACTCCTATCCTGGTCGCAAGTTTTCTCCACACCTATTTATCCTTTAGGGAGCAATGCCATTTCTTGCATGAAGACATGCTTTATCTACATCTACTGACTACAGAGCCAGTTAGATGTAAATTTAGCCTTCTCTGATTTCCATAGAGTATGAATAACATCATTTTGTGGCATTTTTTATAATGTTTCTACCAAGTATTATACATGTATGCTTTTGAAAGTAGGCACATACTTTTCTACCAGTCAAAAAGAAATTCTTTAAAATAGACTTCAGCTTGGCTCACTTTTCTATTTGTCACAGTGCCTAAAAGATGGTTGACACATAAAAGCTGACCAAGTAAGTGTTTGCTGAATAAATGACTTTCCATAATCCTCAACTACTCTTTATTATTTGTGAAAGTAATCTAGTATTAAGACATTCAAACAAATTTCAGTGTGCTAACTGCTCTTTGAAATTTACATACAAGTCTGTGGATTTGCATTGCTTCATGATTTTATTTCTTTCAGGTAGATAATTTAATAAAGACTCATCTTGCTGTACTGGTTTGAAAACCTAAGAGTGTAATAATCATTGATTCATTTGCCAGGCTCTGCCCAACTTTTAAGCTCTTAAACTGATACTCTGGTCATATCAACAACTTTACCTCATTTTGCTGAATTGCCATGCTTTTGAGCAAAGCTGATACTCAGCTAGTATCCTGGGTGTGGTTGTACTAGTTATTTGTTGCTGATGTCTCTTCTGATAGCTTGGCCTCTGCCTGACAGGTCTAAGCCTGTGTCTTTTTGGTTGTTTAGGTGTTTGTTTGTAGAAAGAGGGAAATGGAGGTAACCTTTGTAGCTATAGATTTACTTTCCAGAGATAATACATGGGTGACTCCAGAAGCTAGGGTGAACAGCATGGTCTCTATTTGAACATGACTAGGCCAGTTATAAAAGTAACAAAATAATGCTAAGCAATCATTTAAAAATTAATTGTGTATAAATATTTATTTACTAAGAAAGATGATTCTAATACATTATTTATTGATAAAAGCAGACTGCAAAAGAATATTGATCCATTTTGGCAAAAAAAGTATGTGCATAGATACATCCCTAATGGTAAAATTCAAATATAGCTAAGTCTAGGTGGAGGAGATGGGGTGAATAGATTTATTTTTTCATTTTGCTTATTGATATCTTAATTTTATTGTCCATTCATTCTTAGAGTAACTTTATGTTCTGAGTTGCCTTTTATCTTAGTGTAATTATTAACAGCCTCAAACTTTAAAAAGTGTGCTGGTTTGGACAGTAAGTTATGTGGTCATTCTAACCATCAAATATGCATTATTTATGCTATAAAAATAAATGTAAAAAGGGAAAAATGATAACTACATTTAAATTACTTAATAGAAAATGGTTTTATATGCCATTTTAATCCAATAATAACACAGATTTGAAATTTTAAAAATCAGCACTTGGCCATGGAGGGTCTCTTCTTGACTTAGCAGAGATATGTGGAAAAGGTGCATTGCTTTGGGATTCTAGATCATAAACTCTGTGTCCTAGCACGCTGTGTAACTGTGGGAAAACAAGTTTGTCTCCTTGGACCTAGTCTTTAATCTGTAATAAGACTGATGATTTAGATGTTCACTAACGGTCATTCCATCTCCTCATATTCTAGTCTTTGCTGAAAGAGAATTTTATGCACTCTGGTTTCAGAAATATAATATCTATGGCTGGTTTGACCAGGGATTATTCCTTTTTCCCCTCTAAAGGAAAATAGTGAAAATAGTAAAGGAAATCCTCATTAATCCAAATATACAAATAGATGCTTTGTAGCAATCTGAACTTGAGTGGGGTCTGAAATTAAACATTGTGATATATGAAGAGACAAACGGTTCAAAAAAAACAAAAGTCTTAGGATGAAAAGATTTTTGAAGTATTTAATTTACTTATGAAAATAAATATTGATGACTTGAAACTATGTATCAATAATTAATCTGCCAACTATAGTCTTTAGATTCATTAAAGTAAATCTAAATAATCCATATTTAACATCACTGAATAGTCAATCATATAATGTTGCCTTGAGAAATATTCAGTAAAACATATTTTATATCAAATAAAATTCTTCTTACTTCCTTACTGTAATTCCTCTAAGTAATAGGAGAAAGCTGTGTACTTTCTTTTCAGTATAGTTAACAAATACACACTGGAATCTATGTGCAAATTTCAGCTAGGATATATATTTTTAGTCATTGCAAGCTTTATACCAAAAAAAAAAAAAATACCCTGCACATCTTTGTAATTATGTTAGGAATAGATAGCAAATGGTTATGTAAGCCCTAAGTGTTTGAAACTTCAAGTCTTCCAAATTTGTGGTATTTTATTGTAAAACAATGGTAGAATATTTGGAGAAAATTTTATAGCATTATATTTTGCACAATAAAAACAAGGGTTTGCATATGATCCCTCTTAGGAAAGTTTGCATGTTAACTCTAATGATGACATTTTCCAGTTTTCAAATCCGATTTTTCACCAGGAAATTGAACCCTTGAGCTCATCCTTTTCATTTCCCACTTGTTCAGTGCAATCAGGAGCAACCAGCCAACTTCATTGTACATGTTACTTTCACTAAAATATTTTTAAGGTATTTAATACATTATGACCCAGAACCTTGCCACATATAAATATTTGTTTGGGAGTACCTAACTTTGTGTGTTTTAGTTGTTACATCTGTCTCCAGACTGCCTTTGGACTCAAGATTGAAACATCAGCTCTTTCTTGAGTTCCCAGCCTACTGGCTGGCACTGCAAAATTTTGGCTTACCAGCCCCCATGTGAGCCAATCCCTTAAAATAAAGTGTTCTCTATATATACATCTAATTGGTTCAGTTTCTCTAGAAAACACTGGCTAGTACAGATTTTGGTTGTTGCCTTTGTCAATGAGTGTTTATTTAGTAACTAATTTTGTTTTGGGCTCATTTTTAAAGTGTATATTCTTTGTGTTGTCCAGTCATTGGCATGTCTTTCAATTTCTTAGTAGTCAGCTAATTTGATGGAGATTTCCTTAAATGCTGTGGTATGATTAAATCTTCCACTCCATGCTGAGGGTCTCAGTGTGTATTTTGGGCTACACCTGGCAGGCAATGTACAACTTTGCCTACACCTTCGCTTATGGCTTGCACAGTCTCAAGGTTAGCTGACATGAGAGATAAGGTCTTTTCTCAGCATATGTGCAGCTCCACAAACATATGTGGTCATTTAGATATCTAAAAATATGTCAAAACTTTCCAAAGTTCCCTATGAACAGCTCATTGCCAGATTTTTCTTTTACATTTTACAATCAGCCTCTTATTTACCTCAATTGCTATTGCTACCTCAGTCAGCTGTGATGTTAAATATTGCCTCTGATTGTTTTTGACAAACACTCTGAAGCTAGGGTTTTTCTTATCTACCAAGCTCTGAGTCAGATCAGATAAACAGAAACCTGGTGAATGTGGCTTTTACAGATAGGTCAAATAATGATATTTCTCTGGAGATGGAGCATGTGCTGCTAGGCAGCTGATTTTCACAGCTTCTGTGTTTGTAAGTCTACTGGTTTTCAAGAGTATCACAGAGCTGGTAAGAGGGAGGTGGGAGTATGGGAAATTAAAATGCCACAAAGCTTACTATTCTTACCACAATTCAGTATTTTTTTCTAAATAAACACATTGAATTGTTGAAAGCTTTGGATTGATTTCCAGAATTCTAAGAATTAATTTGTCAATTTTTGCCAGTATTTTCTTTGCTTTAATGGAAGAGAAATTGTTTTAGGTCCTTAGTCCATAATTCTGGAAGTTCTTTTCTTCTATTCTTGATTTTCTCGTGTTCAAGCATTGGTTCTGCAGGCACGTGGAGTCTGTACTTCCTCTAAGGCTAGGGGAGTACAGGAAGCCCACATGTTTTGAAATGGCTAATATAGGTTCTTAAATAAAGACCAATGTCTCCTGAATCACAGATCCATAAGAAAAAAGGCTCCTTTACATTCAAGCAGTTTTTCTAGCCATTTAATATTCAACAACAGTAACACCCCAACCCCAGTAAGTCCGGGAGAAAATTCATCCAAAGGATTCCAGTGGTCAGAAATAGAGAAATCTGAGAAGTCAAAGCTCAGACATAGTAAAATAAAACTGCCAAAGCAGATATTGATCTTTAAATAGTTTTTTAAAATGTTCTCAAGAGAACCTAAAAGAAACAAGACCGTAATAGCACCTAGCACCCCATATTTTGGTTTTTGACACCTTTCTCCAGTAAAAGAACCCAGGGTTCTTTGAAGAAATAGTGGATTTCGGGACTGGGGCAGGGGATATACCAGTTGAGCCTGGAGCATCTTGAAGTGCCAGAAAGTAAGAAAGTGATTAAAAGAAACACACACACACATTGATGAAGGCAGTCAATGGGGTCACAGAAACCAATGGAAAGAGGTCCTAGTGGTCACAGTTGAGAAAATGTGAGCATTAAAATAAATGAAGTAATATTGGATTATAACAAGGTATAAAATGTATATCAATGAGTCCATATTGATATAAGTAATTAACTGAATAAATGGGGAAGAAAGACAAATGTCCCATGCAGAACAATTCCAAATAAATGATGTAACCACTCTACCCTCAAAGACAAGAAGCAAATTCTCTGTTTCTGAGTGTGAGCTGAGTACAGTGACTTCCTCCCAATGAGTACAGTATGGAAAAGGGGAAGAACACTACCTTTACAGTAGAGAAACCTGCTAAACATTACTTCAGTCAGGTGACTAAGGTCAACATCAACAGCCATAAATCTAATTGATAATTTGTACCTTTCATATGATGTAATGAAAATGGCACATTCTTTCTGTGTACCTCCCCAAAAACGATCATTCCTTTCTAACCATAAGAAATACTATTAGAGGAGTATGCTGTAATATACCTGACCAATAAGCTTTAAAACTGTGTGTCATCAAAAACCAGGAAAGTCTGAGAAACTGTCAAGTCAAGAGGAACCTAAAGAGACATGACAATGGCATGTAACCAAGATGAGATCCTGGAACAGAAAAGAGATGAGGTGATAATGAAGAACATATGAATAAACTATAGGTTTTAGTTGATAATAACGTATGAATATTGGTTCATAAACTGAAATAAAAATACGAATATTAAGATGTTAATAATAAAGGAAATTGTGCAGGGAGAGAAGTATACGGGAATTCTCTGTATTATCCACTCAATGTTTTTATAAATGTAAAACTGTTCTTAAAATAAGTATATTAATAAAAAACAGGTCTTCAATTATATTCAAGTGCAAGTAATAAGAAGAGTTTCTGGAGCCAAATACCATGTTTATTCAACTAAAATATGCAGCACATAAACTGAAAGAAAGCTTCCTAGTTAGAACCAAATTAGTGATCTAGAGGATCAAAGGTAAGAATCATCACACAGCCAAATAACATTATAAGAAGAAATGATAGAATAAAATATTTAAAAACTTGAGGAATGGAACCATGATTACTTTCGTAGGAGTAATAAAAATGCTATGAGAAGCAAGAAGAATAAATTACTGCAAGTGTAGCAATAATTAAACAATGATAGAAGAAAATTTCACAGAAATAAAGATAAAGCTTTTTTGGATATAGACTAGAAGGTTAAGCAAAGATACTTATCCTGACATATCTTTTAAAATTCTTGACCACTAAGGAATTTTATAGGGCTGCAAGTGAAACTAATAAAATATTGATGAAGGGAAACAGGAAAGAAATTTATATCAGATTTCTTATTTGCCATGCTGGAAGCTAGAATCACTTCTTAGATTGATGATAAAATGTGACTACATCCCAGAATCACATAGCTAGATGAGACATAATTTATTCTTGAGTGTAGGAAGATATTTTGAGAATTTATAATATTTCAGGAATATAGAGCTTATAGAACTTGTTTTATTAAAATAGATGAGAAAAAATCTAGTCAAAAATAAATAAATCAGAAGATAGATTCCAAGATTTATGAGTAAAATATACTAGTATCAAAACTGTATCTATTTATTTATCTAAGTACAAGGGAATAATAATACACTTCCAGGGGAACTTAATATAAGAGCCAAAAAAGATATTGAAAAGAAAGTGAACACTGTTAAATAAATTCCAATTTGTTATCAATTCTCTCAGCAAATCCAGGTGATTGGGAGTAGGGGGTATAAAAATGTTACAGAAGTCTATCAAGGAGATGGTGGATAAGAAAGAAAAAGTAAAAAGTGTAATACTCTTAAGAATTCCTTTTACTGGGAAGAGATCAAGTAGGACACAAATAGAAGCATGCGTCTTGATGATAAAATAGTTTTAGTTAAATCACTTGATTATGAGAACAAAGAAAATAAAAGTAATATGTAATGAATGAGAAAAGAATAGTACATTGTCCAAGGAGAAAACAAAGTACACTGCATCTTGAATCAAACCAGGAACTATAAGGGAAAGGAGAACATGTGCTCATCAATGAGAAAGACGTGAAAAGTGAAAAGTAAGATGGAATGAATAAAATCAAGCATATTAGCCAGTACTCACAATATAAATGGATGCATTTCTTCTACTAAAATACAGAGAGCTATGTTGGATTAAATCAAGATATATGTACATTGATGAAAATAGAAATATTTAAGGCAAGGTAAAAAGGCAGTGGGCAAAGTAGGTAAATGCAAACAAAATAGTAATTAGGACTGGTAATATTAATATCAATCAAGGTAGAATTTCAGATTAGAAGAACTAAAATGTTAAACAGAAACATTATGTGAAGGTATGAGTATAATTTATAAATAAGATATAATATCATGTATTTTATGTGCCAAACCATACAGCATTTAATGTAAAATTAAACTATTAGACAACCAAGAAAATAACAAATTACAAATATAATGGGAAACAATATATACATCTAAATTTTTGAAAAGAGTATAGTAAAAAGTAAACACAGATCTAGATTATTTTCTACATTCTGTTAACTTCATTTAACAGAAGTTTTTAAGAGCGTACAACATCTTTGTAATCTGTGGACATTTATAAAAATTGGTTGTGTGCTTTGTCATATCTGTTCTGTATAAACTTTGCTAAACTACAACTATGTTCTCCAGAATCTCATTCCCTTTGTGGTTTCAACTAATCAAAAGAGAATTTGTGGAAGATGCAGGAAACTGAAGGGATGTAGCAGACATTATACTGTGAAGGTCATTTTGTTTAGGAGTGATTAGAGAATCACACTGATAACATGAGACAGGAGGGTAGATTCTAGCTAGAACTTGTTCTTCCCAGCACTGTGTCCAGCTCTTTAGCCCAGCAGGAGGTACAGAGGCAGTAGCTTGTCCATAGGCTGCCCCACTAGCACTGCATCATGATCTCACTCCAGATTTCCTACAAGCTCTGATTTTTCCGCTACATCAGTGTTTAAGAAGGGCTGGTTCATGACTTTTCTTTAATCCTTCTACTTTCTCTTTTGGATTCTCATTGTCTCACAAATCTTAAAACTGGGTAAGTTCTTAGTCCTAAAATAAAGCCCTTCTCCTATAATACTTAAAATAGTTCTCATTCTGCTTTCTTGATTATACTGATTGATAAAAATAAAAATTTCTTTAAAAAAATAAGGTGTTAAAAAAACATTGTCAAATCCTAATTTAAAAAAATAAATAAGGTGGTAAATTTTTTTTCTCTGGAAGTCATAGACATATAAGTTGAAATAACAAGGTACCTTTAAAAACTTTTCTCATTAGCAAAAATGAAAAGGAGCCACAATCCCTATTTTTATAGGATATGTTAACAAAGGTATTGCATCATACATTAATTTGGAGCTATAAAGTGTTAGAGACAATTTTAACCAATAATCCATCTCCTGGATGTCTATGCCATAGAAGCAAAGCAGCCATTATTAATGATCCATATGTCAAGGTGTTTATTGCATCATTTTTCTTGGCAGCAAAACAATGGAAACCAAATTAATACCCAACAATATGGTTAATGATGGTTTATCCTACCATGAAGTCTGTCCAATTATTTGAGTAGGTAGAAAACATATAGCAAGTTACATACTAGGTTATTAACATGAGTGGGCAGGTTAAGATGGCAGGATGGAAGAAGAGAGGAAAAAAGGGAGTAAAAAGGGGAAAAAGGCAGGCACAGTGGCTCACGCCTATAATCCCAGCACTTTGGGAGGTTGAGGTGGGAAGATCACTTGAGTCCAGGAGTTCCAGACTGGCATCATAGAATGACCCTGTCTCTACAACATAATAATAATAATAATGTTAGCTGGAAGTAGTGGCACACACCTGTTGTTTCAACTACTTGGGAAGCTGAAGTGGGAGGGTCATGTGAGCCTGGCTGTTTGAGGCTGCAGTGAGCCTTGGTCTTGCCTTTGCACTCCAGCCTGGGCAACAGAGTGAGACCTTGTCTCAGAAAAAATACAAAGGGCTAGGAGAAGAAAACAACTATACATTCAAAAGAAGATATATTGCCACATATATGCGTTTATGTAAAATTATGTATATGTATGGGTAAAATAAAACTAAACATTAAAACAAATTCTTATACATTTAGCCCAACATAATTTATGCACCAGATTTACCCATATTCCTCAGTATGAACCCTCAACTTGGTCCAAAATATACTCCTAGATGTGCCTCATAAAAATAACCCAAAATACCTCATTTTGTTTCCTCTTTTTGGAATGTTTTCCACCTGATGCTCATCATACAAGTCTCCAAGGACCAGCTGATATGCCATCTTTCCTCTGAATACACCAGCCCACACAAAGTGTCTTCTGAACTTCTTCATCCTTACTAAATAATTTAGCACTTAATTATATAGAACCATGAATTGTTCTCTGATTCTTTTATGCTGTCAGTCGTGTCTCCCTACCGATTAGTCCTATTCTAAGTTTCTATTTCTTTTAACAGATGCATCACCAAATTGTACCTTTCGGGTTGTGATTGTTATATACAGCATAATACTTAGTCTTTGGTTTTCAAACAGGGATGCAGCTGGGAAAGTATGCAGCCATGACCTCAGAAGATCTGTTAAAATTGCATTCTGTTCATTGCTGTGGAACATGCCTGAGGACATTGTATTTCTCCTAGCCTTGGTTCTAATATCTGTAAAATAGTTCTCTGAGGCTTAAAATACATTTTAAAACAGCCTGAATTGTGGAAAGAGTTCTGAATCAGGGAGCCTTACCTCGAGCCTAAACTCTGTAACAGTTTATCTCATATAGCACCTAGTAATTTTTTACCTGTCCTTCTGCGTCCATGTTATTTCTCACTGAGACTAGCTATGACAGTTGTGCTACCAAGTACTAGTGTTACCTTATAATTTATTTTCTGACAGGTATACCTTTGAACATTAAAGGGATTGCTAGTAATCATTACTCTGAATGGGACCACAGGCATAAAGAGGGATTGTCTCTGGTCAACTAGAAACTATGTGGACCACATCTAGAGTAAATATGCAGCCACAGATGCCTCATTTGTGTGTAGCAGGAGATAATTCTATTTTCTATTTACTCCTTCTCTTCTCACCCTTAACCCAAGTGGAGAGGAAATGTCTTTAGTAAAAGAGTAGACACACTCTTTGTTGGCATTATAAATCAATTATTCTATGAGGTAGAGTCAATATTAATAGGGTGATGTTTTGTTTATTTTGCCCTCTATCAAACATTTTAAGGTTATAAGGTAGTGGTTTTAAGTTGATGAACATGAGACAAATCTGGTTCTGGGTTGTCTTATTTGGTCTATGGAGTATTTCTTTAAAGGATGAGAAAGCATCTCCAATATTCTAAGGTGAGATAGATAGATAGATGATAGATAGATAGATAGATAGATAGATAGATAGATAGATAGATAGATAGACAGAGATCCAGATTTGCAATTTCTCTTGAAAAAAAGAAAAGAGAATATCTTTTAAAAGTGAAACTTTAGGATTCCATGTTTGGATCCCCTTCCATGAACACTTCCTTCGTAGAAGCCATCTTTCTCTCTCCTGGATTTCCCCTCTGGGATCCCCTTCCACACTCTCTCGTGGAAGCCTGTCTTCCCCTCCTAAACTCCATCTCTCTCTATTCCTTTCCACTCAGTGTGGAAGCTGCTTCCCTCTCCTGGATTCCATCTTTCTTGATTCTGTCACTCGGTGTGAGACTTAGCTGTTTCTTTCTCTCTCCTCCTCCTGTTTCTCCCTCTGTCTCTAAATAAATCACTTTCTACAAACAAACAAACAAACAAAAAAAGTGAAACTTTATTCCAACTTGTCAAGGTTAAAGTGGAACTGAACAGTCAATTCTTTCTAATTTTATTGCTAGTTCATTATACCACTCCTGAAGTTGATTTTTAATTATATTTATTCTTCCCCAAGAGATAGGATGGACTGCCTGCCTAATTTACCCACATGTTCTGCCTAGACCCTGAAAGCATTAGATATTCTGAGCTTTCGATAAATTTCCCTCCAGCAACTTGCAGCAGAAACTTCCAGAGTGCTGAAGAAACAAGGTGGAGAGCAGAAGATTGGAAAAACTGAGGAGAATTAGGGGAAAATAATTGGAGTGTAGAAAAAGAGGATGGACTCTGAGCTGCTCATCTGAAGTGGAGTTTTATGGACTGATAATTAGAGAGGAAATAATAGATAATACATAGATATCTTTGGACTGATAGAAAACAAGATGAATTGCTCTTCTTCTGAATGCCATACATAGATGTGATCATCTACCATTTTTCCTTTTTTTTCCTGAGAACATACATAATATAGACCTACCTAGGATTTATGGAAAGAAACAAATATTACATGTAAAATAAAAACAATAATATTTACTCAAAAAATATTGAGATTAAACACAGCAATAACAGAATGTAACTTATAAACTACACATAACTATACAATGTTGAATGGCTTGATGATGATGGAGAAGGGTCTATGTTAATGGAGCATGATTTTCAGTTTGGGAGGTTGATTAGATTACCCAGATAGTCTTTATATCTGGCTTCTTTGACTCACATTTATGGAACACCTCTTGTTGAAAATAGAAGAGAAAACCCATTAAGTCATTACTAATATGAGTTGGATTAATTTATAATTTATTTCACATATTTATTATGTTTCCTGAGCCCTGAGACCCTGGAGTCTCAAAGAGAGGAAGAACCAACATGTTTGCCCGCCAGAGTGGGATGACGGCAAGATGCTCCAGACAGACTGAGTCTGGAAACTGAAGAAACTAATATATGGAAGAAGACAAAGAAAGAAAAAGAAAGAGGGCTAACTTGCCTTTTTCACTGATAATACTAAAGTACTGCCTCACATTTCTCCACAGCATCCTTGCCAATTCATTTTTAGCCACAGGAATTTTGCTTGCTGCCCCATTTACAATGAAAAAGCAGTAATAAGTAGAATAACAGCAACTAATATTTAATGAGATTTTTAGTATACTAAGCATTTATCTAATCCTAATACTATCTTTATAAGATCAATAATGTTATCACAAATTTATAAATGAGGAAATTGGGAAATAGAGGAATTAAGTAACATACATAAAATCATGCAGCTGGAAAATGCATAACCAAGATTTCAACACAGATAATCTGACTTAAAAGTCCAAGAAGACGACTGCTGTGCAGTAATAGCTCAATAACGCCTCTTCTTAGCTGTCTTATAAGAGGGAACACGTGACATGCTAGTGAGTGATTTCCATTTCAAGGCCTGTGTAAAGGCTACTCTCTTGATGAGACCTTACTGAATTTGTCACGTTGAAATTAAACTCTCTCTCCATTGTGGGCCTACAGCATTATATTCCTTTCTAGGAACAAGCATATATTGCCTTTTATTATAAGCACTTATACATTTTTCTTCTACTGAACTTTTCATGTTAAGAAAAAACCCTGGCAGTCATGCTCGCTTTCTGTCTGTCTCTATCTCTTTCCTTTTTATGTACTCTCTTTTTATTATATTATGAAAAATTTATTATATTTAATTTCATTTAAATATTAAGACTTTTGTTATAATGTAATCATAAAAAGCATACATTTATATAGCATTTAACAAATTGTTTTGTAATTTAATCATTCTTCCAGTACTAACACATAATCTAAGTTTGTGAACTATATATTATCACCTGGGTTTTTCTAATAAAAATTACGAGACCCAAAGAAATCACATTACTTGCTGAACCTAATTCAGTATTGATTCTTCTAATTTTGAATCCAGTGTTCTCTTCAGAGTCTCTTCGTGTACTCTCACACCTAGCTCAGTGTCTGTTACAAAAAAGATTCACAATGGTGCAATAAACGAATAAATGAATGGACACACGTCCTAATAAAAGAAGACACTCTACTGAATATATTTTGTACCAATATGCTAGGTACTCACCTTTTATCCAAGGAATAAAATGCCTGTGTGAAAATCGGAACTTTCTAGGTTGTCATATAAGAACAAAACAGTAATAGGAACACCAACTGATTTGAAACAATGAAGATTAAAGTATACTTTCTCTGAAGAATTTGGAATTAATTTTAAACAGAATTTCCAAAGCAAATGATAGAAAGTATATTTATTTGATATTTAATTATTTACCATTTTCAAGAAAATAAGATATGTGCTAAAAGAAGAGAGGGCTTTTAATCAATTAAGAGAGAAATATGAGCCAACTCCCTAGAAAATTCACATCAATCTCCCCACAGTTAAAAATCTGGCTTAAATTAAGACAGAAAGACACATCAGAGTACAGGAGATAATTACAGCTCTGCTGTACACAGAAGTCTTGGTCTTTCAATAAAACTAAGGACCTGTGTAAAACTGTGAATTGTTTTTGAAAAAATCAACTTAGAGCTACTTATTAACTTATCCTTCTCCTCTTCAGTAATTTCTTCACCTGCACACAGAAGTTGGGTGACCTCTCATGTGAGTATACATTCTCTTGGACAAGTCTGGAGACAACCTAAAAATACTCCTTTCAAGCAATTCAAATTCTAAATTTCTTAGTGGGAATTTTGTATTTCACCAGTTTCAAGGCTTATGCCAATATCTGTGAATGATGAAGAGCTCTGTTTCTTCAGGAGACAGATGTGGGTTCAAGTCCTGTTCAGGCCTTCATGAGGGCAGAAGTAGCTAGAACATTAGTTACTAGTTATTTCATGTCAAGTCCTCATTCATCTAATCTTAGTAGTAGTACTGGCCTCAGAGTTGTTTTGAAAAGTCAATAAATCCACACAATAGACTCAGTGAATTAACCAAACACAGTGCCTGACACATAAGAATAATTTCATAAATACCAATTTCTTTGAATATTCTTATTGTCCTTAATGTTATCCCAGAATCTGCTTTTACTCACTTCATTGATTCCCCACTTCTCCTTTCTAATTGCAATTCCATAACCCACCTTTCTTTGGGTATTAAGAAACTTCTGATAATTACCTCCAATATTATTTAATATAAGAAATCCATTTAGAGGCAAAGCAATGAGGGAATGAGGGATAAAATAGTAAAAAAAAAAAAAAAAAAAATAGCATCCAAAGGTGGCTTTCACCTTGTGTATAGTGAGATATTGATCTTCAGTTAACATCTCAGAAATCTGACTTTGGCAGAAGGAGAAGGTTTTCCTAAGGTGAAGTCACGGTAACCAAGTTCACAGAATATAGTGTAATACCAATATAATACTAATAAAATGATTCTTATGTCATGAAAAATAGAACTGCTGTGGGGACTGGCAGTTATAGTATCTATATAGCACATACATTTACAAAACACACATATTCATACTACACACACATGCACACAGACTAGAAAACAAGTTAAACCAAAGATTTCTGTCGACTCCAGAATCACGGCAAGACAGTCATCTGATTTAAAAAGTTAATAGCATTAGGCTATGCTAGTCCAATGTACTTATCTCAATTTAGGCAGAAGGAACTCTTTGACTAAAGTAAACTTTTCCATGAAAAATTCTCCAACAAGTATGGCCGATGTTTAACTGTTTTATGTGTTGTTGTGTGAATATCTACTTTCTGAGTAATCTATTCTCTGTCTAACCCTGATAATGTAATTGATTAACACAGTTAACCAATAACCAATCAATTGGTTAACCAATAGAATTGCTCTCTCTCAATAATTAGGCCTCAGAAAGAAGTTGACTGCTAAGTATATTTTGTATTTATCAGATTTCATCTATTATAGGTTGGTTTATTGCTAACTTTTCAAGGATTTTAGGGGTGTTTGCTATTTTATATGTGTAGCTATGAGTGTATACATATAAAGATTATCACAGAAAATCTACATTAAATACCTTTTTTAAGAGTATAAGTATGTATATACCAAATGATTTATGAAGGTCTTTTGCTGATTAATTTATTAATGCTTACTGAGATTGCAAAGTTATTTTGGAATGTAAATACTTTCTTAAACGCTGCAAATGTTTTTGTATGTGAGCTCTTGTATGAGACATTTATAAGTAAATGCATTTTTATTAGAAGCTTAGGATAAAAATAAATTACATATGTGAATATGCTTTGCAAGGTGCATGATGAGTTAAATGTCACATATTGTAATTAATAACATGAGACTAAAATTTTGTTAAATTTTCATACCCCATAAAGGCTCTGGAGTTGCTACCACATTATACTGAAGAATAGAGTTGGTAGGAGCTCTTGAAACACCATCCTCAAGACTCACCTTCATTATATTTGCCTTTGGCAGCCCACACACTCTTCTCAAGCCCACGATGAGACAGGCACAACTTTTGCAGGCCTGTGAGAGAGAACAAAAGAGCAAAATAAAAATTGCTAAGAAACTCAGTAGACCAAAAAGAGAGTAGAAAATTATCATGGAAAAGAGGAGCTTTTCATGTTGACTATAGCTGCAGTAGAACTACTATCTGGTATAGGTCAAATTAGTTCTAAAGAAGTGTGTAGGAAGATACAATTTTCAGTAAATTGCATTAGAAACTAAGCAGGTGGGTAGGTTCTTTTCACTGTTATGCAAGCTGATTTAGCTGTCATCTTTGAAAGAGCTCAGAATGGACAGATTTTCCAATTACATTTTTCTAGGGTAAGTAACACACTCTTCTAATATTCTGCCCACCCAAACTCGAAAGCTATACCTTTTCCTTGGCTCACTCTGATCTTTTCTGTAGGCATGCTAAGTCGCCAGAATTCTTGAGCATAACTAGTCCTTTCTAACCTCTGCTCAGCCTGTTGTCTGTGTCTAGAATGCCCTCTTTACCTAACAAGTCAATGGAAAATCTACTCTTATGATTCAGCTCTTAGAAAGACAATTTGTGACACCTCCACCTAGGAACAATCAATCTTCTTAAAAAAGCCTCTCTACAGAAATGTATGCAAGCCTGAAATGATACCTAGTAAGACATAGTGGAGACTACATTCCCATCACTCTAACTATATAAACTTGGGAGACTGTAAACTCTGACCTCCGTTTTTTTTTTCCTGCAAAATAGGAATAATAATAAGAATTACCTTGGAATGTTGTAAAAATTAAAATTTGCACAGGTTATTTAGCTTTTGTGTGTGTTAAATCCATGGCATAGATCCTAGCTCACAGTAAGCATTCAGCAAGTGGTAGAAATCAACAACCTCTTCTGCCCATAAATATAGTAATTCCTTTATTTGTATGCCTCCATCATTAGACAATCAGTTCCTTAATGGTAGATAGCATATCTTTGAATCCATTTCTGTATCCTTTTCCCTGTTCCCAAATGTTTAAGTGCCTTGTATGTAGCAGGGATTTGTTTTCATTTTAATAAAAGTTGCCTAAGCTTATTCAATTGATATGTGATATAGTTAACCTCATCTTTTAAGTAGCATGTCAATTGAACAAAATTAGTTTTATGTAATAATAGAAAAAATTATTCTGTAAAATATCTGTTTAAATACTTTTATAAGAGTATGGACTCGTTTGCCAGATAAATGAATAATGATGTATAGTTCACTTCATTGATAATAGTAGACTGCTTTTAAATTAGTGGAGTGCATTTTATACTAAGTTGTGTGAAATGCCTTTAAATATCAGTTTATGAAATGTAAACTGAAATGAACCTTGAGGACTATCTAATCCGATCCTTATTTCACAGATAAGCAAACTGAGACCCAGTTATGTGTAAGGGGCTTATTAGGAGATGGGCAGCTTGGAAGTCACAGAGAGGAAACTTGAATCCAGGTCTCTTCCTTGTTTTTTCTTGTGTAACACTTTTGTGTCTTTGCAGAAAGATATTTAGAGTTGCCAATTGTGCCATCAACATGATAAAACAGATAAAATGATTTTGAGGAGACTAAAACCAGATGTTCAGAAAAGCCGTAATAGTTTTGAACTAAATATCTTCAGGTAAAGATGGAAAGCAAGCTGAACTCCAAAAGTAGAAAGATTTGGGTAGACCAAAGAAATTACAAGGCAACTTCAGGTGTGAGAAATAATGAGTGAAAGCGTAAAATCAGAATAGGCAAAGACTTTGTGAGAGAAAGGAGAGGAAAATGGGGTTAGAGAAGCCTGTTTACAGAAACCTAGACAAACAAATGCAGGAAAGGCATAATAATAAGAAAGCTGAAAACGTAGTACAATTCAGTTATGTGATGGTGAACAAAACTAAATCATGTTACCTTTTTAATTAAATTATTATTATTATCATTATTATTTTGTGAGATGGAGTTTCACTCTTGTCACCTAGGCTGAAGTGCAATGATGTAATCTCGGCTCACTGCAACCTCTGCCTCCTGGATTCAAGCAATTCTCCTGCCTCAGCCTCCTGTGTAGCTGAGACTGCAGGCGTATGCCACCATGCCTGGCTAAGTTTTGTAGTTTTCATAGAGACAGGGTTTTACCATGTTGGCCAGGCTGGTCTGAAACACCTGACCTCAGGTGATCCACCTGCCTCAACCTCCCAAAGTGCTGGGATTACAGGAGTAAGCCATGGCACCAGGCCCTTCATTAAATTATTAACTACATCTGGAGGACATTGAAAAAGAGACCCTATTTATTAAAAGTACATTTTGGGAAGATTGATCTGACATTTATGTCTAGAAGGTTGTAAAAAAGTCATCATTTAAGGCCCCATAGATTACCTGGGAATTTTAAAAAGTAGACTGAAGCTTCAATAAAGGTTGTGGCAGTGTAAATGGAATATATGTGTAACTTTACAAAAGAAACCTTAAAATTACACAATTGGCTAGAAAGTAGAGAGACAGAGATAGAAGGAGATCATATTTCATGATAATATTTCATACTTAAAAGACCTGACACATGTTTTTCATTGACAAAGTTACGAATGCAGGGAGGAAGGTCATGCTGGTATGAGCTGTTATAGCCCCATTTCAGACATAGATTTTTGGGGGCAATTCTGTTTTTAGAAAATATGTTTTATTTAGAGAAGGGTCTCACCCTGTCATTCAGGCTGGAGTGTGGTGGCACAATCAGGGCTCACTGCAGCCTCAACCCCCAAGGCTCCAGTGATCTTCCCACCTCAGCCTCCCAGGTAGCTGGGTCCACAGACACACACCACTGAACCTGGCTAATTTTTTATTTTTTGTAGAGATGAGGTCTCCCTATATTGCCCAGACTAGTCAGCCTCCCAAAGTGCTAAGATTATAGGTGTGAGCCACTACACCTGACCTTGAGTTTGGGACAGTTCAATCCATGCATTCAGGAGCCTTGGAGAGAGGTAAGGTTAGGAGATACACACTAGGATATTATGCAGAGTTTAAGGCTGAATCCATATGAGGATTAAGTTCTTGAAAGATAAGAATAGGAAGAATAAAGTGCAGGAGGCAAGACAGATTCTTAGCACACACCTACAGCTGGTTGGCAGAAGAAAAAAGAGAAACCAATGAACAAATGAAGAGCTATCAATGGAATATTTGAAACAAAATAGATTTTCAACTCTATAATGAGAGAGCCCTACATACTAAATACAGTTGAGGAGCTTGTTTACTAGATATACCTAATCAATTTCAAAATGCTAGTTTCTATATCAGGATTTATATCTGGCAAAATAATTCAAATCTTGTATGAAAAATAAAGATAATTTAATAAAGAACCCTGAAAGTGGTTACATAAGACTAGTTCATCCTTAGAAACATAAAAGTGAATTAAATATTTCATTAAAGTATTGGTTTCTAAGAAAAAGTCTCTCCAGACTACTTGTTGAATGTCAATTATCAAATTTGCTACTCCTGTGAAAACCCTCTTTTATCAGGATTTGTGAGTAAGACAAACATTAGGTCTCTATTATGTCGCAGTGGAAAAACCCTAGGCTACTCTGATTAAGGTTCCTTAAATAAGTTAACAGATCTGGGTGCCCATATCATCAAAGGAGCTACAGGTCATCTTGAATGAGTTTTGGGAAGGAAGGCCAGCCAGCGTCAGAAATTGTATGAATGAAAAGCTGAGACTTTTCAACGTTGCCTGAAATCATACACTGGTTCAATGAATAATGACATCTAAATCAGATTGAATCATATATTATCAATGCTAAAAGACAACTTAATTTACAATAAATTGTCTTGATTAGGACCAAAGTATTTTACCTAGAACATTAGGGTGTTTTGGGGGTTTTTTTGCTTTTACTTTTTGCCTTGTAGAGAGTTAATGAATCAGTTCAGAATAAAAGTGATTCATAACCATCTAATTGGATAACTGTGAAGGGAGTTCACTTTTTTTTCTTTCTTTCTTTCTTTTTTTTTTTTTTTTAGATAGAGTCTCGTTCTGTCACCAGGCTGGAGTGCAGTGGCGCAATCTTGGCTCACTGCAACCTCTGCCGCCTGGATTCAAGCGATTCTCTTGCCTCAGCCTCCCAAGTAGCTGGGACTACAGGCACACACCACCATGCCCAGCTAATTTTTTGTATTTTTAATAGAGATGGGGTTTCACTATGTTGGCCAGGCTGGTCTCAAACTCTTGACCTCGTGATTTGCCCCCTCGGTCTCCCAAACTGCTGGGATTACAGGCATGAGCCACTGCCGCCAGCTGAGTTCACTTTTTCTTAACTTCTATCTCTGTAAAATGAGAATATTGAACTGGATAATCTAAGGACCCTTCTCTTAAAAAAAAAAGTTTTTGGCCAGGTGCAGTGGCTCACGCCTGTAATCTCAGCACTCTGGGACTCCGATGAGGGCAGATCTTGAGGTCAAGATCAAGACCATCTAGGCCAAAATGGTGAAACCTCATCTCTACTAAAAATACAAAACTTAGCTGGGCGTGGTGGCATGTGCCTGTAGTCCCAGGTGCACGGGAGGCTGAGACAGAATCACTTGAACCCGGGAGGTGGAGATTGCAGAGAACTGAGATCACACCACTGCACTCCAGCCTGGTGACAGAGTGAGACTCCGTCTCAAAAAAAACAAAACAAAACAAAAAAAAACAAAAAAAAAACCATTTTCAAGTCCTTTAATTGGGATGATGATATGTTTATTATCAAATCTTCTGCAACCTGACTTTTCACAAAGTCATAATGCAGACAAAATGAGTGTGGGATACATAATGTGGATATGGAAAGCATTACATGAAAACATTGGATTTAAGTGAAATAGATTTTCTTTAAAAAGTAAATTTGTTTAAAGACAAATATAGGCCACGTGTGGTGACTCATGCCTGTAATCCAGACACTTTGTAAGGCTGAGTCAGGAGGATTGCTTCAGCCCAGGTGTTTGAGACCAGCCTGGGCAGCAGAGTGAGATCCTATCTCTACAAAAACTAAACTAGAAAAATTAGCCAGGCCTGGTGTGGCAGGTGCTTGTAGCAGCTAGTTGGGAGGCTGAGGTGGGAAGACTGTACAAGCCCAGGAGATTAAGGCCTCAGAGGGCTGTCACCATGCCACTGCACTTTAACCTGGGTGCCTGGGTGAGACTTTGTCTCAAAATAATAATAATACTAATAATAGTAATAAAAAGACAAATATAAATATAGTCTGTGAAAAATTAAATACAAAACTTTATGAAACATTAGAAGGTAAAAGTTCTGCTCCTAAGCAGGAATGCTTTTCCAAGATAGTGAGAGAAGATTAACTGGTGGTTTGGCTCAAAGGCATTAGTATGTACACATGTTTATGTGTGTGTGTTGTGTGTGTGCCCTCATTAGATAGAAATTTGAATGTTGCATATAGAAAGTAGGGGTTTTTTGCAGTATTTATGAAATGACCACATAAACATAGAATTTGTTGTTCTTGTTTGGTTAGTTCCAACAGTATAGCACTCTAACCCCAGGAACTCTAGGTTTCATCATAATATCTGACTATAGGTCTCAATATGTGATCTATCATCCAATGATTTAATTAAAAGTTTTTTTTAAAAAATCCAATCTTAACAATTAAATAGAAGAACTCAAGACAATTAGATTGACATAATTTTTGACCTAAAGAGATCATTCTAGTAAAAGAGTGTGAAATCTTAATAACAATTAGAAAGTGAAAATGAAAATAAAATGTGATTTAGTTACCCATCAGATTGCCAATATTTTTTAAACACTGCTAATAGCCAGGATTGACAATATGTGGAGAAATAGGTCTTGTCACACACTGTTGATAGGACTTTAGAACTGACCAGTCTTGGTTGGAGAGCAATTCTTGGTTGGTAGAAGTTTAAAAACTTAAAATACATATTTACTCTAACTCAGTTATCTCACTTCTGGGAATCTCTCTTATCAGTATACATCCACAAAGCCAAAAAGATGGATTAGCTGATGTTTGTTGCCATGCTATTTATAACATTAAAAATTGAACACAAATTCTAAGAAAACTTGTATAACACAATTTTATAATCTTACGGAGATTTTTTAAAAATGAGGTAGTTCTATATGAACTGATATGGTGAGATATTATTATATATTCTTAAGCGAAAAAATGAGTTTTAAAATGGCTATACTATGACTCATTTGCACTCTCCCCTATTGTATTTATTATCTATATTAGATAAATGGGAAAGAATAAGGATAAGTTACATAAACTGTAACTGTGGTTACCTGTGTAGAGTGGCTTTGGGAGGTAATTTTTTAAAAATGTTAAATAAGTGTTTGCAATTTGAGAAAATAACCTTTAAATAATAAATACTTTAACATGAATTTAATGGGTAAAAAGGCAATTAGTACTCTTCACTAGGGCCTAATTATATTACATATAAATCCTCAATGCTAAAGCATTATGTAGAGGACAATCTACATTTGCCATTGCTGTACGTACTAAACGTATTATTTAAAGAGTGATAAGTTGAAGTCACTGAAAAAAACTTAAAAAAAGCTTGGTCTATTTCAAAAGATAATTGTAAATATGAAAATATTAAATTATGTACATATGAAAAATATTAATCCTTACTAGTAATCAAAGAAAATGAATCAAAACAAGAATATGATACCATTCAATCAACATATCATAAAAGCCAAAATGAATATTATTTGATATTAATGAGGGTTTGATCACAAGAAATATACAAAAATAATTTCAACTTTTATTTTAGATTCAAATGGTACATTTGTATGTTTGTTACATGGGTATATTGCATGATGCTGAGGTTTGGGATATAGATGATCTCATTACCCAGGTAGTGAGCATAGTACTGAGCAGGCAGTTTTTTCAGCCCACATCTTCCTCCCTCCCTCTCCCTTCTAATAGTTCCTAATGTCTATTGTTTCCATCTTTATGTCCATATGTACTTGATACTTGGCTCTTATAAATGAGAACACATAGTACTTGGTTTTCTGTTTCTACATTAGGTTCGCTCAGGATAATGGCCTTCAGCTGCATCTTTGTTGCCTCAAAGGGCATGATTTCATTCCTTTTATGGCTGGGTAGTATTGTATGGTATATATATACCACAGTTTTTTTAACCAATCCACCACTGAGGGGCACCTAGGTTGATCTCATGTCACTTCTATTGTGAATAGCGCTGTGAAGAACATACAAGTGCATATATCTTTTTGGCAGAACAATATATTTTCCTTTGGCTATGTGCCCAGTAATGGGATAGCTGGGTCAAATGGTGGTTCTGTTTTAAGTCCTTTGAGAAATCTCCAAACTGCTTTCCACAGTGACTGAACTAATTTACATTTCTACCAAAAGTATGTAAGTGTTCCCTTTTCTCTGAAGCCTCACCAGCGTTTGTTACTGTTTTACTTTTTAATTATAATCATTCTGACTGGTGCAAGATGATACTTCATTGTGGTTTTGATTTGCATTTCCCTGACTGTTAGTGATGTTGAGGATTTTTTCATATATTTGTTGGCTTCTTTTGAAAAATGTCTGTCTGTTCATAACCCATTTTTAATTGGGTTATTTGTTTTTTGCTTAACGGTTTAAGTTACTAGGAAATTTTATATATTGCCAGTGGTAATAGTTTTTGCACGATGGTATCATAATTTCTAAATACATATATATGTCCAGACAAAAGCTGAAAGTATATTACAGAATATTAAAAGTGCTAATTTTCAAATAATAAGATATAAGACTTGTTATTTTCTTCTCTGTCCATGTTCAACACATCCCAGTATTTGTGCATTTGTACTTTGTTATTTATACGTTTTCTATAATGATAAATATATAAATAATTTGAAAGTAATACTTGTTTAAGGCCTTTAGTTTCTTCATTGAAATAATCAGAGGTATTCTTCTGACTTTTGTCATTTTTCTTAAATAAACTCTCATGTACTAACCACTTTTTATGAATGAGCTATTCTCCTCACTTCTCCAAAGAACCAGATAAAATTCAGTTTATGTATAAAAAATTATATGAGACAGATACCACATGATGACTGGAAGACTGGCTGAATCTTGGCAGGTACCCTCACAGTCTCTGCCCAGTACCTGGAACTTGGGAGGGCTGAATCACCAGTATCTCCCCTACTTTGCAATTTGTGATATTAATAACTTTCTTTTTTTTTTTTTTTTTTTTTACCATGAATACTCTTCTAAAACATGCAGGCTTATCTATATGATAGGGCTTAGAAATGAGAAGAAAATGTAAAGGTCTGTCTCACTCTCACTTTGAGCCTACTTGTCTTTTGAGATTACATCAATGGGGATGGGGATAAAACAGTCTGTTCTATAAGATAATTAAAGGTTTTTGTAACAATAGGGATGAAAGAAATAAGACAGTTTGTCATGTAATGTACTTAAGGGTTTTTATAACTGTAGGTGTGTAAGAATCTTTTACCTGAACTTATCATTCATTTTTCTTTCTCTGTCCCTCTTTTTCCTTCTCATCTCTCAATTCCTCCACTCCCCTATGTAACATAAAATGTTTATAGAATAACAGACCTGGAATAAATATTAGATCCTCCATGCTACTTTTAAGAATTGTAATCCTTGGAGTACTTGAGTCCTGTGCAGCTGTCTCAAGGAAACCTAAAACAGTAGAAAGGTGTTTTGTGAGTGGCCAACTGGATGCATCAGCTCTTGTTTAAATAAAAGTACTTCATTTTCATTTATGCTGCTATTTTAAAATTACTTTAACTGTGTATCTATCCCATTTTTCTTATTTAACAAGCTGAGAAACTAGAGACTCAGAAAGCTTAATTACCTAAATAAGGCTACAAGGCAATGTCAGAGTTAGGACAACAATTCAGGTATTTGGTTTTTAAATTCCAAATGGAAATTAGAAAATGAATGACAATGGTAACAATCTGTCATTCTGGAGTTGCCATTGTTTATGAAATACATTATGAAGGGGCAATTAAGAAAGTAAAGAAGTAACCAGGCAACAGTAGTGACATTATCCTAACAAGAATGTGAGGGATATTATGCAGGGTTATGTTATTTTGCTTCAACTGAGTTATTGAATATGTAAGATAATTTAGGTTGAGCATCTGCTAAGAATTAGCATATAATTTTTCTATACACCTGCTGCACAAATGCATATCTATAAGGAAAGCTCCTAGCAGTTTTTTCCTATGTGACTGCCAAAATCTGGGTCAATCCCTTTCATCTGGTCTTTAGTTTCCCCATCTGTAATGAGGGGAATGGGACTGATCTCTAAAATAATTTTCAATTCTTACATACTTGGTTATTTAGTTGGTGTGTCCTATAAAATAGGGGCAATTGAGAGAGAGAGAGAGAGAGAGCATGGGAGAGAGAGAGGAAGCTAAAAGGAAAACAAAAATAGCAATTGCCTTAGAGACATAGTATCAAGTCTATTATTATTTTAAAAATATAATCTCAGATATAGCTGTAACATGCACATATGTGTTATTTAAAAGATGTTTTTGAATAGCATAGAAAACGTACAAAACAACTTCTTTTTAAAAGGTGTGTGTGTGTGTGTGTGCATGTGTGCATGTGTGCATGCACACACACACACCCCTTACTTTTAAAAAGAAGTTGTTTTATACCTTTTTTATGCTATTCAAAAACATCTTTTAAATAACACACACACATGCATGCTTGCATGAGCATCACACTTCCCCTATACTCATACCTGGGCAATTAAAACACAAATGAAGGAACAAACAGGCCAACATCTAGACTGGTCTTCCTTAAATTCCTGATAATAACCTCACATGAGGGCTTAATGGTGCCCAACAGTCAAAATATGTTTCCCAGCTGCAGTTATTCTCCCACTCTCCTAGAAGACTCTTCATATTTTATTCCCTCATCTAAAACCCTGTCTTCCAACACCTCCTCCCTAAATCTCACTCTTAGCTGATAATTTTGCTTCCTATTTCACTGAGAAGATTGAAGCAATGTGAAGAAAACTTTGACAGCTCCCACCCACTTATTGGCAACTGTATGCTCATATATTCTGCCTTCCTGACTGATAGTCTAGATAAACTAACTGTATTCCAACAAAAGCCATCTCTTCCACTTGTGGAATAGTTTCTATCCATCACCTCTTCAATAATTCCCTATACATGCTCTCTGTCTACAGAATCAAGTACAGTCCCTGCACCCCCTGCCATTCTAGTTGATAATTATCAGCACCATATAAGCATGCCAGCCTTCACCTCCTCACTCTAGTTGACAATAATAATCACTATACACATAAGTCTTCTAATCCCTAAAAAAATAGGGAAAAAGGCAATCTCTCTTGGCTCCAGTTTTCTTGGTGGCTTTTTTTCTCAACTTGTTTGTTGCCTTTTCTCCACTAGTCCACAAAAGTAGATAAAGTTAGAATCAAAATTTACTATTTCTAATTCCTTTTTCTAAAAACCTCTACAGTATTTATTTATTTTCTTCTTATCACTTCACTAAGATGGTCAAAGTTACCAATGATCTCTTCTTCACCAAAGTCAATGATGAATTTGTAACCTTCAGCTTATTTTATATAACAGGGGCATGGTACATAATTATTCATACTTTCCTCCTTGATACACTGCCCCTACTTAGCTTTCAGAATACCACACTGTCTTGATTCTTCGCCAGCCTCACTAACCGCTCCTTTTCATCCTCCTTTGTCATTCCTGTCTTTCTTAATCTTTCAACTTTGGAAAAGCCCAGGGGACTCAAACCTTAGCCTCTTCTCTTTCTTTCTTATGCTTGATAATTTCATCCTATCTCATGGTTTTATATATCATCTGTAGAATGACACCTCTTGAATGTACATCTCCAGTCCTGATCTCACTTTCTAACTCCAGGTATTTAGATCACATGTAAGTCTTTTTCACATTTCCATTGCTCTGAAAGAATCAAGTCCAAACTTGACATTCCCAAATGATCGCTCTGATCTTGGCTGCCAGACCAATTCAGTCATTATTTTGTCATTTCAACTGATGGAGAAAAGCTTGGAGCCAAAAATCTTGGCTCTTCTATCTCATAACCCACATTCAATCCACTTTCAAATATGTCTGAAATCTAACCATGACTTCTCACCATCTCCACTGCCACGTACATTTCTTAAATAGTCTTGGTCTTGCTACTGTCTCCATTGTCCAAAATGATGGCAGGTTTGGGTTTGGAAATGGATAGACATGAGTCAGGTGATATTAAAATGAAATTCAGCTAATACAACTCCTTTGTTTAAAACCTTTCATTCAATGAAGCCCCACTTTACTCAGAGTAAAAAGTTTATTACTAAGAATAATGATATAAAAAAAAGCCCTATGAGGCCTGAAATAACCTTGCTTGGCATTGCAAATATTAAAAACACAACTCTTTCAGTAAACAGTTTTTCTATACCCCTCATATTTCCATGTGTAGGGACTTCTGTTGGGGAAAAATCTAGTTTATCTGGATTATATGAATTGTTAGCTTAAAAAGATCTTGGAAAGATTGGTCCAGCAATTTCTTGTTTCCTCTCCATTTTGGCCTGTTTTCTTTCTCCTGTCACTTGGTATGTGGTCCACCCCTGTGTGGGTGGCCTGGCACCCCCTGGGTGTGCCAGTTACTGGGTGGGTAGGTATTAGATTGACAATAAGGATAGAAATTTGGGCAAGGTCCTTTGGCCACATATCTAAGTCCTATTTTCCAGCTTACATCAATTCACAATTGACATTTTAATCTTTGTCTCAGTCTCTAGTATTCTATTTCTCAAACATTTTCTGAGAATCCAGGCAGAGAAGAGAAAAATGTTATCTGCTGATTCTGTTGAAATTCCAACATGTTCAAGGATTAAAATACTAGTTTCTAAGCTCCTCGTTTTTGCAGGTACCACCTGCAGATAGGAGGGTGTAGTGGAAAGAATGGGGCTGTGGTGTCAGATGGTCTTGGCTTCTAATGCCAGATTTGTTACTTACTGATTATGTCACTCTGAGTCAAGTTACTCAACTTCCTCAGCCTCCTTTCCCTGATCTATACAACAGCATGAATAATGACTCCCTCACTGCATTGTTGTGAAGTTAAAAGAAATAATACACATTGAGTTCTTAGAAGGAAACTTGGTACAGATGGATACTCAGAAAGAATTATTGCCTTTCCCTTTGTAGTAATAACTCACTGAATGAACGACTGAAATCAAGAAGAATAAGTTGCTTACAGACTATACAAGTTGAGTTGTAGGAAGAGCATTTTGGGGAAAATGACCAGTCTTTTATTTTGAAGGCAGAACGAAATGAATGATCATCTTGCAAAACTAAAGTAGACTAGTGACAATAAAAAGGCACCCATAAATCTGTCTGAAATGTCTACATTAACTAATGTGGGTGAATTAAGAGGATCCTTGATTCATTCAGGCTACTGCCTGTGTTCTGCATAATTACAAGTGCTTATAGCTTATGCAAGAATGTTGTTGATCATTATATGACAAGCCCACAAGTGTTTGTCTGTGTTAGAACAGCGACACTCACTGGTTATTTGTGATACTGACAAAAATGCTCACTACTAAAAAAATCCCATTATAAAGCAAAATTTAAAATGGTCCTCATAGATATCAACAAGACAAAAAAGGGATAAAAAAAGAAACACGGATATACTGGAGGGTAAAAAGAAATTCACGCACACATGCATACACACACACACACATACACACACATGAAATGGTTGATACAACTTGGGAGAAGAAAGAACACAGTCAGTGATTACTATTTTAAAATTATAGTTAGCAATCTAAAAAATTAAATCCTAAAGTATATCACATAAATATTTGGATCAATATAGTTTTAAGAGTTATCCAATATGAAATGAACTATCTTGGGTGTGGCTCCCTGTCTCTAGAGAGACTCAAGCGTATTTTGAAAAACCATTGATTAGAGTACACTAAAGAAGATTCATATATAACATTAGGAATTCTGGATATCTCTAGAAGTGTTTCAGCTTCAAGTTCCTGATACTCAAGGGCTCAGAGCAAACCCACATTTATGTGGATTGGAAGCTAATCATATTTTTCATAGTAAAATCTGTCTCCTTCATATATATATATGTATGTATATATATACGTATATATACACATACACACACACACACACACACACACACACACACATATATATATATAATGAAAACATTTGCTTAATTGTTAAGGCCTTACTGGCTGTTTAAAAGTGAGTGCTTTTCAAATTAGTGTCTGTTATCATTCATCAATGATAATTACTGCAGTGAGATATAATAGAAGCATCTCCCATGTCTCACCTGTTGGATTATTTTCTGTCACCCAACACAAGATCGTAAGAATAATTGACCCCCTTTTTTCCTAACCCCTAACCTCAGTAAAATATTCAAGTCTCATGGTAAAACTAATCTCACATGCAAGGAGGAAATCAATCTGTGTGAGTAACTAGTAGCACATTACCCTGAGGTCATATTAAATTTTCTCTCCGTCATAGGCTGGTAAAAGAGAGACATGATCTGAGTGTCAATGACTTAAACATGGTGCTTAATATTTGTAATACCCCAAAGCACTGAAGCGAGAGTCAGTTAATCTGGGGCCAGGATAAGCTGGGGCATCTCTTGTAGATGTTTTGTCATTTCTTATTTTAGAGATATTTAAATTTGGAGATTCATAAAAAACTGCCAACTTGCCTAAGGCAGTAGAGTTTTAATAAACCTATTTATATAATGAGAGCTCATTTTCCTTAGGTAGCAAGAACATTTTCACATATAAGTCAGTACACATAGATGAAATGCCAACACAAGAGAAAATACAACCTTACTGTCCACTGCCAATTTACCACCGAGAATAATAAACCACTTTGTTTTCTTTATTTTAAAAGAGAAAGAAACACATATTTGGGCAATATACAGCAGTGGCAGCAGTTATGTTTAAGTTGGCTATTTCAAATATCTCTCTCTTCAGTTAGCATTAGTTCAGATCACAGGAGAATTTTCAGGTTTATGAATTAAAACAGAAACATCTAGAGAGTGTCAGCTCTGTAATTTGAGAGCAGAAAGGAGGCAATTCCATGAAGAACATAAAAAGGGTTGATACATGGGTGAGAATGGAGCAATGGGAGGAATCCGGCTCAAAGTGTTAGGCTCTGTTTTCTTAGATTTATTTCCAAACAATATAGCATCTGCAAGAACAAAACCCGGAAATACATTTAGAAACATCTTTAATGGATGCCTGTAATCCCATCTACTTGGGAGGCTGAGGCAGAGAATCGCTTGAATCCGGGAGACGGAGGTTGCAGAGAGCCCAGATCGCACCCCTGCACTCCAGCATTTCAGGCTGGCGACAGAGCTAGACTCAGTCTCAAAAAAAAAAAAATCTTTAAAATTTCCAATCTATTAGTTCAACCATTGTGGGAGACAGTGTGGCAATTCCTCAAGGATCTAGAAATAGAAATTCCATTTGACCCAGCAATCCCATTACTGGATATATACCCAAAGGATTATAAATGATTCTTTTATAAAGACACATGCACACCAATGTTCATCGTGGCACAGTTTACAATAGCAAAGACATGGTACCAACCCAAATGCCCATCAGTGATAGACTAGACAAAGAAAATGTGGCACATATACACCATGGAATACTATGCAGCCATAAAAATCGATGAGTTCATGTCATTTGTAGGGACATGGATGAACCTGGAAACCATCATTCTCAGCAAACTGACACAAGAACAGAAAATCAAACACTACATGTTCTCACTCATAGATGAGTGTTGAACAATGAGAACACACGGACAAAGGGAGGGGAGCATCACACACTGGGGCCAATTGGGGGGTTAGGGGAGGGATGGGGGTGGGAAGGGATAACGTGGGGGGAAATGCCAGATATAGATGATGGGGGGATGGAGACAGCAAACCACTTTGCCATGTATGTACCTATGCAACAACCGTGCATAATCTGCACACGTACCCCAAAACCTAAAGTACAATGAAAAAAAAAATGTTCTAATTTGACATCTAAGGGAGACATGAAGTGATGTACTTCACACCTGAACTTTTCCAGATACGTAATTTTTAAATCACTTTAAAAAGAAATACTAACTTTTTTGGCTAGATGATAGCTTTAAGCATTACAAAATATCATTTAATGTCTTAAATTAGGCTTACTGCTACCTATTAATGTCTTGACTCAAATGATTTTGGTTGTTGCTAAAGGAAAAACAGAGACCTTATTATCATAAGAGGGTTATAAAATAATGTGTTAGAAAGTGACCAAGCTGAGGCTGGGCGTCATGGGTCATGCCTATAATCCCAGCACTCTGGGAGGCCATGGCGGACGGATCACGAGGTCAGAAGATTGAGACCATCCTGGTCAACAAGTTGAAACCCCGTCTCTACTAAAATAAAATAAATAAATAAATTTTTAAAAAAATTAGCCAGGCGTGGTGGCGCATGCCTGTAGTCCCAGCTACTAGGGAGGTTGAGGCAGGAGAATTGCTGGAACCAGGGAGGCGGAGGTTGCAGTGAGCTGAGACTGCACCACTGCACTCCAGCCTGGTGACAGAGCGAGACTCTGTCTCAAAAACAAAAAAAAGAAAATGACCAAGCTGAAAGCCTGTCAATTGGTGACATCTGCATTCATTGCCTCAGATATGTTGATGTCTCTTAAAGATATGGCAAAAAATAAAAGGCATAAGATTTCTTTCAATTTGTTTTTAAGGTTTGAAGAAGAAGGATAAATCAATGATAGTAAGTCACAGGCAGTCTTTCTGAGTGAGGGGCAAAGTCATTGTTAGGTGATGGAGTCGGAGAACATGATCTGAATCTTGCTTCTGTCAGTTTTGTTGCATGAACCTACAAAAGTTGCTTAATCCTACTGATATTTTGTTTCTTCACTTGGAGAGTAGTAATGATAATTACAATAATAATAGCAATCATGATATCTAGAATTGTGCTGTTGTTCCATTTAGCCATTGCACAATGAATATATATTTCGAAACAACATGTAATACATGATAAACATATACAATTTTTATTTTTCAATTAAAAATAAATTAAAAAAATAAAGTTAAACAAAACCAACTATTTTGAAGATCTAGTGATATCATGTTATATAAAGTAGCACAGTGGCTGGTGCAGATAAACACTAAAATATGTAGAGGTGCCAAAATAGCTTTTGTATTCTTGTTTAGTTCAGGACAAAGCTGCTTAAATTAAGTTTTTAGTCAAGAGGACCTCAGAAGTTTGTTAAAGGTAAAGCAGAGACTTCCTGAAAATAAGACACTGAGGAATCACAGAGTTCATGGAGTTCATAATGGAGAGCTGGGAGCTCTGTGGATGTAAGAGACAGGACATCTCCTGATGCTCTGTGGAGAACCAGGCATCAAAGCTGGGGCTGCCATGATAGCAGCTCAGTGACACTTGTTGTGTTGAGGGCACTTGGGAATTTAGAGCTAAATTCAAAATTTAAAAATAATTCCCTAAAGACAGGCAAGGCAACTTGGGGTATGGTAGTTTGCTAAACCATGGTTAACAAATGGTTTTTAATTTTATCTTCCTAGCAGCATCTCATAGAATTTTTTTTAAGCTAAAAGTGGGAGAGGGATTCAGTATTCTTTCAGTACGTCACCAATGTTTAGTATGTCATTGATATTATACAAATATATTCACAAAAGTAAAAATCAGTAACCACATTGCAGAATACGATTAATAATGCTGATATGAATACAACATAAGTGCAGCTATTTGTCAAGATAATCACTGAGGAATTAACCTACTTCCTCCACAATGAAAGGGAAGCATAATATAGCAAAGATCATATGCTTGAAAGTTAGATTTGGGTTCAAGTATTCATTATGTGATATAATAGCTCTACAACTTGAGAAATATCACTCAACTTCTAAGCCAAAGTTTGGAATCTATATGTGATCAATAAAGTAGGATACTTAACACACAGAGTTGCTATGAGGATAAAAAGTTATCCATACTGGGAAAAATCTGCCATGTATATACGTTAAGTAATCAAGGCATGTTCACAATTCAAGACTGCTCTTTTGAATTTTTGTCTTGTGCCCTGATGCTCACAGAAATAAAAGCATGTGAATATTTTAATTGTACTTGAAAGGGGCAAGCTTACCAAAAAAGATTCAGAGAATAGGGGCTAGAACTCTATCATATACAGAGGGTATGACTTCAAATAATTCATTTCAGCTCCTTGAATTGCAATTCTTTGTCATCCTGTGCACACTGGGGTTATATTAAAATCAAAGGTAATAATGTATATGAAAATTCTTGGCAAAATAGGCTGTGCTATATAAATATTAAGGATTATTATTAGAATGATATACTATTTAGTGCCAAATATATTTTAGGTTTGGTGCCAAATTATTTATATTCATAATCACCAAAGTTCACAATGAGTATTATTATCCCACTTTTACTACTGAGTATGCTCAGTTGAAAAAAATGAAGTTAATTGCTTAATAAAATATAGAGCAAATATGTGGTGTTCCCAGGACCTAAATCCAAGTCTGCTGATTTCAAGGCCTCTCAGTTTCCTGCTACTTTCTTTTTGCTTGTCATTATAAATCCCACAAAAATAAATCTCTACGGATGCCAATTTATATTAGGAGATAAAATGTGAAAGAAAGTAAAAAATTGATTTAAAAAGTTTAGAAGTAACTAGTCTACCTTGAACCAGAATTGAAAAAGAAGAGAATAATAAAAAAACAAACTTGGTAATACCCTTACTGAATCACTCAAGGAGTTTTGGGCTGCAAGTAATAAAATGTTTTATTAAATATGAATTAAATGAGATTTAGTAAATTATGTCAATTTATAATAATTCCAGAAGCAGGTAGTTTTAGAATTCATTCATCAGCTTGACTTTATTAGCTGGGACTCAAGCTGTACTCCGTTTTTCTCCTCTGCCATTATCAGTGATGGTACAAGTTCCCCTCATGATCACAAGTAGATGCTAGCAATCATATTCATAAATAATAAAGTCTGAAAGCAAGAAAGGGAAAAAAGTTTGTTTATGTTTCTGCAAATGAGAAATACTTCCTAGATGCCACAAATGTCCTTTCAGGTCACACTGGCCAAAACTGGGTCACATGCTCCTTCCTAAACCAATTACAACAAAAGCACAGAGATTAGCATCAATTCTAAAACCAATCATGCTTCATATGTAGGGTTCTGAGAGACAGACCCATGTTCCCTGGGTACTTTGCCTCCTCATACTTGAAGGAAAGAGTCCTGTGAGCATCTAAGAAAGAAGTAATGACTCTTGAGAAGGCAGTCAATGGGTTCTGCCCTATGTACTTACTGATAATGTCCGCCGCAACTAATAAACTTGAACCACAGAAGACATTATTTTAAAACTGCTTGCATAATATAGTATGCAGTATTCTTAAGGTAAGAAATACAATCTACTATGTGACATTTGAAATGATAAATTTTCCTCTGGTGAAGTCCCACTTTAATAAAACATAGTACAAACTTTCACCTGGTTTGTCATGCTTATGTAAAGGAAGAAATATGCTACTAAATAATTCTACACTCAATTTATAGTCACTGTAAAATTTTGAAAACCTTCTGACCTGAATATCTAATGAAAAAAGAGCTAAAAGAAATGTTAAAAAAAAAACTAAAGATACCTATTCTTAAAACTGGAAAAGAAGTCATGATAGCATTTATCTGTGCTCTTCTTTTTTTTTTTTTTTTTAGTGAATTTGAATTAATGTCTATGTTACTTGTTTTCACCCTGAGGAACTTCCTTTAACATTTCTTATAAGGCTGCTCTGCTAGCAAGGAATTCTCTCATTTTTTGTTTATCTTGGCATGGCTTTATCTCACAGAAGATAAAGGCATTATCTCTCACATTGAGAGAACCCATTAAAAGGGTCATTTCAGCTCCTTGAACTGCAATTCTTTGTCATTCTACACACATTGGGGTTTTATTAGAATCAAAGGAAATAATACATATGAAAATTCTTGGCAAAAGAGGCAGTGCTATATAAATATTAAGGATGATTATTATTACTATTGGAATGATACTTTATTTAGTGCCAAATATGTTTTAGGTTTAGTGCCAAATTATTTATATTCATAATCACCGAAGTTCACAATGAGTATTATTATCCCACTTTTACCACTGAGTATGCTTTTCTCATATTGACAGAACCCATTGAGGGAGGCACAGCAGGGGTGCTGGGGGCTAGGGGAGGGATAGCATTAGGAGAAATACATAATGTAGATGACGGGATGATGGATGCAGCAAACCACCGTGGCACGTGTATACCTATGTAACAAACCTGCACGTTCTTCACATATACCCCAGAACTTAAAGTATAATAAATAAATAAATAAAGTGTTCTCTCAATATGAGAGAAGATATTGTCTACTATGTGTTGACTTGTTATACCTGGGCTCATGTTCTCTATGCCACATCAGAAACTCAAGGTGTACAGAACTTAATATTTGTAGTAATAATTTCTTATATGTGAATAGCTCATGCCTAAATTACTTTGTAGTCTCTGTTAATGACACAGACATGAATTAAATTGCTTAACAGTGATGTACAAGATACTTTGGAGGATTCATCTGTTCATGGCTCTGCCAGTTTAAAAATGACTATAAAGTCACTGACTCTCTTCTCAGTGAGAGATGTAGGTCTATATCACTTTCTCTTGTGTCTGGGAGGACTCTGTGACTGAGTTGACAGTGAAAGCGCGGATGCAATAATCTATTGGCCCAGGCATTAAGAGATAGGTAGAGGCAGGCTATTCCTTTATCTTGTAATATTCACTCATGCAAACCAGTGCCACATAAAAAGCTTGATTTCTGTGAGAGCACCATGCTGCAAGAAGCCCAAGCCATGTAGACAGGCTCTAAAGAATTGGCCAGGAGAGGTGGCTCATACCTGTAATCCCAGCACTTTGGGAGGCAGAGACAGGTAGATTGCTTGAGTCCAGGAATTTTGAGACCAGCCTGGGCAACATGATGAAACGCTGTCTCTACTAAAAACACAAAAATTAGCTGGGTGTGGTGGTGCATATCTGTAATTCCAGCTACTTGAGAGCCTGAGGCAGGAGAATGGTTTGAACCTGTAAGGCAAAGGTTGCAGTGAGCCGAGATCAGGCCACTACACTCCAACCTGGGTGACAGAGCTAGACTGGGCCTCATAAAAAAAAAAAAAAAAAAAAGCATTTTGTGAAAAGCGAGAGAGAAGCGGAAATGCCATTTTGAAGAAGACCTTCCAGCACCAGCCATCCCAGCTGGAGCCTCATGATCAGAGATAAAATCACTTTTCCTGAATTCCTGACCTACAAACCCTCTGGCTTTCACTACTGGGGTAGTTTTTTTTAATGCAGTAAGAGATAACAGAAATATTCCCCATATCCAAGCCGATAATTAGCTCTGTTAGTGAAACAGGAAAGGTTCCTTTTTCTCCCTCACGACAGGGGGAGTGGCTTGCTTTTTGGTGCCCCCCTGCTCAAATCTCTACGGGAGCCTACAGACGGGCAGGCTCTGGGGCTCCAACCTCTCGGTAGTGTCTAGGGGTGAGTGTTCACAGCTTCTGGAACCCCAGTGGGCCCGTGTTACAGCGTGCTCTTTTAATTTTGCTCTTTTAGTTTTGCCATCTATAGTCTTGTGTTAATCAGCTCAATTAGACTCCCTACCTTGTCACGAGGACAGAGGCTTTCTGTATTCCAGGTTCTTGTCTTGGTGTACCAGAATCATTGGATCACACCGGGGCTTGGAGAATGAATGTAACGTGTTATTGAATGGAAGTAGCTCTCAGCAGATGGGGAGCCAGAAAGGAGGTGGTTTTCCCCTGGAGTCGGGGTGCTGGGCAGCCCGGGGTCTCCTCCCACTGCCCTGGTCATCATTCCGCTGGTCAAAGGCCTGCCAGCATGCCGGTGCTTGTTGGTGTGCTCGCGAAGTCCTCTCGATGTCCAGCCACTTGTATATTCTTCCACTAATGTGTTTTCTCTTGACGTCCAGCTGCTTGTATCTTCTTTTGCCATTCTGCTCCTCTCGACCTCCAGCCGCTTCTGTGCCTGCCCGCTTGGGTCTCGGGTTTTCATAAGCTGGGGATGGGGTGTGGTAGGCCAGGTTGGTCTTGGGAAATGCAACATTTGAGCAGGAAATGCCTGTCCTCACCTAGGTCCGTGGGGGTGGAGCCCTAGCCAGGGACCCGCCTTTCTCTACCCAGAACTTCCCTGCACCCCTCCTGGATCATTAGCTTTACCTCAAAATTTGTCCTGATCCTGTGTATCTCTCATTCATACCTCCACTGCTCTCCTAGTCTCAAGCATCGTCACATGTTATGAGACAAGTACAAGAAGCTTTTAATTATTCTTTCTCCTTTTACCTTACCATATAGTCCCTGCACAAAAGTCATGATTTTTTTTCAAGTTAAATCAGAAAATGATACTGACTTAAATTCTCCATTGACTGCCCATTGTAATTTGAGTAAATCGGTGTATGATGTCCTACAAAGCTTGACATTAATCACCTCTCTTTACCTCTTTCATCTATTTCCTGCCAATTCTCCTCTTGGTTACTGTGTTCTACCCTGTAATGTCCTCTTGATGTCTCTGGAACACACTAAGCTCATACCTGTCCAGGGTCATTGTTCTTGTTTTCACCTTTACCTGAAATACTGTTCCTCAAGTCCATCACTGAGCCACTCTGTTACTGTTCATCTCTGCTGATTCTTTCCTAAGAAAACCTTTTCTTGACAACACTAGACAAAATGGCTTCCTCCTAGTTAATAGTCATATGCCTTTAACCTGTTTTACTTTTTTGTAGCACTTATCAGAGTCTAAAACAATTTTATTTAGATGTTGTTTATTGTTTCTCTCTCCCCTATTAAAACGTATAAAAGGAGACTTGATATGTATGGTTCACCACTATGTTCCTAAGGCCTTGGCCATTGCTTGATGGTAGGTGCTCTATAGTTGTTGAATGAATGTAATATTAAAGAGATTAAAGTAACACCCAAATCCATTATCTAGAAACTTTTTATTATTAAACAACTGAAATCTACCAGAAAACCAAAGATTGTGCTAAGTTGTAATAAATTTGAAGTCTGGATATTGTAATTTACCCACGTATTGTAGCTTCCCAAAGGACATTTGCAGGCAAATAGATATGGCATATTAGATCCATGGAACCATTTAATTTCTTCAATTTAAAAATGCCAGTGTTTACTAATTTAGTGTATTCAGGTAGCAAAGTAATTTCCCTCTCAACTCCTACCCCACCCCAGTGCTTTCTCCCGTACGATACAGAGCAAAAGAAGAAAATGGTTTGTTTAGATGTTTTTTTCCCTTTTTGCTCCAGACACATAATGGCCAGTAAAATGGGTCTGAAATTGGAAGTGGGGTAGAAACCAAGGGGAGTAATACCTATTTATTCACTCTAGTTTGTGTTCATTATCATTGAAGCTAAAATGGCAAGCTTTTCTGGGAAGGGCAGAAAAACAAAATAAAGCTAGGAATCCCTTTTCTATCCACTCACAGAAAGGTGACAGTTTAAGAGTCCAGATTTATAATTTATCCTATATGTAGTTTATAGAACTTAAAACAACAACAGCAACAATGAAAGGGAAAATCCCACTTTTACTGCCAGCTGGCACAGACTCTATCTGTGTCTTTCTGAACAACCAGTCTTTCAAATGTCAGTGATAATTGATATCTCCATCATAAACTTCCATTTCTTTATCTTAAAAGCAAGTAATTAAAAGCAGGCTGATGATTCCACCTCCAAATTCACTGGCCTGTCACAGGTGAAGTCAGTGTTGCCAGCCACCCTTCTCTTATGACTCTCCCCTCTACCTTGCTTCCTCACTTAGCCTCCTGGTGCAGCAGACATTCTGATTTTTCACAGGAAAGAGTGTTATCATTGTCTTTCAGAATCATTTGATTAATTTTTTGACATTAGTCTAACCTCTGCAAGGTAAACAACCCATAATATACCTGGAGAACAATAAAAGAGAAATTAAATTCACAGAAGATCCTCATGAGGCTCTCTGGAGGTAAGTATTTTCTTATTATTTGACAAAATTCTCTATTGGTTTCAATAGCCAAGAGAAGAGCAACTTAGACTTTAAATAAAATAAATTTGAGTTTCAATTCATCCTCTGCCATGAATTCTAGTTTGATATTTGACTAAGGCACTTACATTTTTTTCAGGACTCTTTTCTTACCTAGTAAGTGGTTTCTAACTGACAGGCTAATTGAGAAACTATAAATTAGTAGTTAAGAACAAAGGCTCCAGATTTATAACCTGGATTTAAATCTGCCTGAGTTTAAATACTGGTTTCACCAATTATTAACTATGTGATTTTGGGTAAGTTGCTTAGAGTTTCTGTGCCTTTGTTTCCTCACCTGTAAATGAGTGATGTTATAATAGTACTTATCATATATTTTTGTTATGAACATTAACAAGTTACTGGTGAAGATCATAGATTCTGGAACCAGAGTGCCTGGATTTAATGCCTGTTTCTATTGCTAATGACTGTGTGACCTTGGATAAATCACTTGACCGCTCTGTGCTTCACTTCCTCTGTCTCTAAAATGGAGATGCTCATCTGCTTACTGGGTTGCTATAAATAGTAAATGAATCAATAAACACATGGAAGGTACTTAGACCACTGTTTGGCAAATGGTAAGCATTCAATACATGTTAACTATCATTATTTGGAGGACTAAATTAAATACACTATTCAAATCTCATAGCATATTTATTAATTGTGTATTATATATCGTGCTAGGAACATGCAATAATGTTCAGGACACACTCGGCCCTGATCTGGTAGTCCAGATAGTCTAGTCTAACAGAATATATTAGTCACTCTATCAATTCTGTTTTCTTCTGCCCTACAGTTTCTGACTTGGTAGAAAAGCATGTCAACTATCCACAAACCTAATTTTACCTATGATAACTAGTGACACAATAATTTGTCAGGTAATGTAAAGGCAAAAATCTTGTGCTTCCATTTATTTATAACACTTTGTTAGTTTATAAACTCCTTCCTGCAAACATCTCAATGTCTGCTGGCCCAGAGTTCAGTAAACAGATTAAGCAGAGAGTCTTTAGAAGGTTCTGGTGCAAAGCTAACAACTCTAAAAAGATAGTTTGTAGCTAAGCCCTGTTTGCTTTAACATTCCAAGAGCTTCTGTACAATCCACCAACAATAAATATCAGGAAATGAACAGAAAGAGCCCCTGCATTTGAGGAGCTTTGTGTCTATTTTGTATGGAGAGGAAAACCCACCTGCGCATGTCAACAGCCATATCGCCATCTTCTGGGAACTTGTTAGTAATGCAGACTCTCCCCCTTTGCCACAGACCTACTGAATAGTAACTTGTATTTTAACAAGATCCGAAGGCAATTGCTATCACGTGAAAGTTTGGGAAATGCATTATACAATCACTATACAATTGGTCACACCTTAGAATCAGCACACATTAGAATCACCTGGGAAACTTAAAAACACTCTGAATACCGGCCAGGTGCGGTGGCTCACACCCGTAATCCCAGCACTTTGGGAGGCTGAGGCGGGAAGATCACGAGGTCAAGAGATCGAGACCATCCTGGCCAAAATGCGAAACCCCGTCTCTACTAAAAATACAAAAATTAGCTGGGCGTGGTGGCGCGCACCTGTAGTCACAGCTACTCAGGAGGCTGAGGCAGGAGAATTGCTCGAACCTGGGAGGTGGAGGTTGCAGTGAGCCGAGATCGTGCCATTGCACTCCAGCCTGGTGCCTGACGACAAAGCAAGACTCTGTCTCAAAAAAAAAAAGTTCCTCCCTATCCCTGGATTATTTCACATGCTGTATTCAGAGCGCTATGAACTATTTCTCCCGTTGTAATTTCAGGATTTAGAGTGCTGACCTGATTATTTTCACATGGAAAGCAGTAAGTTGATTTTCTGTAGGTTGAGCTAATGGACATCTGTTAGGATGAGACAATGCTAATTCAAAAAGTGTGTTTTGCCACTTTATCTGATGTCAGGAGGCAACAAATAAAATCGGAGAATCTTTAATAACTCACAACACCTTGTTTGTTAGATCCCCAGGGGAAAGGCAACCCCAAATTAGATTTCAATGGAAGGGCACTCACTTACTGACAGCTTAGGGACTCCACTTAGACGGATGCCTTTGTCATTCATTCCTTTCCATGGCATGAACGGAAAACTGCTGCAATACTGCTTCTGTCCTAATGCATTTCATGAGTCAGCACATGACAAAGGGAAGGGACACCCCAGATCAGCCCCATCATTGTATCTGAAGCCAACACTTCGAATATAATTGGAATGATTACATACAATTCTACATGTTAAGTGATAAGCACAGCAACCGGTGCCCAGTTGGTTGCTATTATTATTGTTGTTGTTATTATGTTTATGCTCATTTTATGTTATTTATTAAATGAAGATACTTATCCCATATGACTCCAAGTGCTCCTAAAACTTCCCATTGGGTGAAAGATGTTGTCTCCCATAATGTATGACCTTATAAGAATCTAGAGATTTATAGACCATGTTTATAAGGTAATCTTTAATTGTTCTTAAATATTTATTAAATATTCATTTAAAATAAAGAATAAGAATGAACAACAAATAAGACAGAACCAAAATAATTTTTATAAATCTTAAAGTAATAACAATGACAACTATCAAATTTTATACATCTTGCTTTATTTTTAGATTCTTTTTCCATCACAATTTAATTTAGATGCTTTGTTTGTTGTCATTATGCAAATTATGAGTTTCGTTTTCTTCCTATATTTTCTTCCTCCCAAAGTTTTTGGTTAAGACGTCTGGCTTTTGTACAAAATATGCATTACTATTTTCTAAAATATAACAAAGTGTATTTTATTAGGATTAAGTTTCTGGGCGACCAGTAAATACTAACTTCACCATAATTATTAAAAAATAAAATAAAATTGAACACGGTAGAGTAAATAAACCACATAGTGGTAGCTCCCCCTAGTGGAAATTCTGAAGTCAAGGCGGCTGTAACAAAATAGTTCTACATTTGCAGGCTTGATGCAAGTATATTTAGAGATCAACTGTGTGAAATATCCACAAACTTAAAGGAAGAAAGACAAGTATTCAAAATGTGCATTTCTTAAATCAATAAATTCAGGAAGAAATTGATTTAGATTCTTCCACTTCTGAATTGAGAGACCTGTGGGAAGTTAATAAAGCTCTCTCATTCTCTGCTTTCATATACATATAATGAGTACAAAAACACCTCACCGAGTTGCTGTAAGGATTAAATAAAATCTATTCCCTACTTCCAGTTTATCTCCACATTAGTAAAAGTGTGCGGCACGCAGGAATCAAATTTGAATCCTCTTTCTCCCTTACTTTGCCTCCTGTTTATCCCATCGGGAATTCAGGTTTTATTCAATGCCACTCCACTCCACATCTGCACCTAATCATCTGGCCCAAACCACCATCACCTCTTGCTTATATTATTAGAATAGACTCAAGATGCCCTCTCTGCTTCCTTCTCTTGTTTTCATAAGCTTCATGCTGCATGCAGTGGGCAGAATGAAAGGTAAATCATATCAGCCTCAGGTCCAGCCCTTCAATTGTTTCCCACTGTACTTAGAGTACACCTGGCCCAGTCCTCCAAGGCCTGCAGTTATCTTGGAGCTGCCTGTGTGTCCCTCCTCACGCCATACCACCCACTACACACCCACCTCAGCACAGTTCCCCGTCATGGGTCAAATATTGCAAGTCTCAGGACTCCTAACTGCTTTTCTCATTTTTCATGTGTCTAGTTTCAGCGCATCTTGCAGCTGTCAGCTTAAATAACCTTTACAGATTTCTCTGTCTAAATTTCGTCTCCTACCTCTCAGTTTTCCATCTCACAGCATCCCATTCGTTTCCATCAGGGCACTCGTTACAACTGGCAGTTATATGTTTGGTGGCTTATTACGTGTCTTCACCATTAGAATTTAAGGCATCAAGTCTGTCTTGTTAACCATTAGATTTATAGTATGCTGAAAAGTTGGTGTTTTAAAGTTTCTATTGAATAGATAAATACATTGATTCATTTTTTATAAAATTACTTGGCACATATTGGCCTGAGTAGGCAATCACTAAGTGACAATCCTTTTCTCCTTCCAGCAAAGTATGTGCTCTCTTAGGTCTCAGTTCTGGTCGTGGTGATGAGCTACTCTTCATGTTGTACTGATTGTTAAATGTTCTATGTAGTTAACCAAGAATGTGGTTTGTCTTCTCAGGCTTGTAGAGCAGATTTACAGTAAAGCAACTAAACCATAAGCTTCAGAGTCACTTGTTTCCCCTGGACCTTCTAAGACCAAGAAAAAAATGCTCACATTAGCATATATGTGTTTGTGTGTATATATATATATTATATATGTATAAAAAATATATATAATGTGTGTGTGTGTATGTGTGTGTGTGTGTGTGTGTAAGATATGGTTATGCTAACAGACTGGTGAATGAGACATTAATCCAAAGAGGATTAGAGAGTAGCTCCTACACAAGAAAATGTGACATGCAATGACATCATACAGCTCAAGTAAGAAAGGAAATTGAAAGAAGACTTTCCAAATTTGACAGTAATCTGAAAAATTTATGTGGCAGTACTAATAAGTTATGAAAAAACCAAAAAATTTAAAAATTATAATAATGTAAAATATTTTACCAACCATTTTAGATGAAGCAATGATTTGACTTCCAATTTTTTTTCTGTAGAAAATATTATTAAAATGCATTCAAATAAAGACTCCAGGAATATGTAGTCAAAATATAAGAAAAATAATTATAGAATTGTGATAGGCAGTTACTTAAGACACATATCTCATGTTACCTTTTTGGATTTTGTGATGTTTGTGAGTTTTATGGCCATTGAAAAATATCTAATTTGTTTATTTCCTCATTCACTTTCTAATTATATATTTATAATTTTGTATTCTTTTTATTCAAAAATTTCCCCAAATTTAAGATTCCTGAGGCTTCATGAAACTTGAATCTTCCCTGATACTTGGCTAAGATGATACAGGCTAAGAATTGTTTTCAACTGGATACACTGGAGATATATTCTTGTGTATATATCTCCAAGCTTTTTAAAATGTTAATGAGCTTTTTAAAAATGACACAAAGTGGTCTACACAATTCCAACAATAGTGGATTCAATTTCAATTTCTAATTTTTTAAAAAATATATCTTACCTTTTACAGAAAGAAATAAAATGCACATAGTAAGATTTTTTTTAAGTCGAGAAGAAATGGAAGAAAATATTATTGGAAAAAGATCAATCTAAAAGTTAAATTAATAGGCAGAATGTAGGCTATGACTTCATCTAATTTTATTAGAAGTTTATAAAAGTTTGTCTATGAGTTTCCTAACAACCAACAGTAAGAGATAAATTCAGACACATGAATCAGATAATGTATTACAAAGATAAGGAACAAAAAATGTGAAAACCTGTTTGTTCATGAAAAGCACAGTTCAGATTTATTTCTGGACTCCAGATATATGCTTTTCTTTGTTAGCTGATGCAGAAAACACTCCATAATAATAGGAACAGCATCATCAACCACATTTTCAAGTAAAAACAATGAGTTCCAGAAATTTTTGTCTAACACCCTCTGAAGCAGGCAAATGGTATGATTTCAAAGTGAAATTTAGGAAAAACAAGCTCTGTTGACAGCCAAAATAATGTAACCCTAAGCTCTGCTTCATAGGTCCCCTCTGTTAGTATTCCAAGAATAGACAGTGTGTTGGTGTAAAGTAATAGTTTTCATGATTTTGTTTTGGCCTGGGAGGATATGAATTATGACTAATCCGCATGGTTGTATAGACAAACTACATGTCTTTATATGCACATGTGCTGGGTTGGGACAAAAATATTATACAAGAGATGAGGAGCTTCATAAAGACATTGCCTGAATGTCTTCAAACTTAACTTCCTATAGTTGTAGAAGGACAATAGGCAAAGATATGTCTCTTCAAGTAGTACTTTCAGGAACTCATTGGCATATAACCAAGATATTAGGCTTTAGGATTTTATGTAATCTTTCAATAAGCATAAATATTTCATGCTTTCCTGACAAAATATTTTGATTTAATTTTACTTGTACCCGTTAGATTGTACAAATAAGAATCAAAAAGTTTTGCTGGATTCCTACTTCCCCAAGTGAAAATTTCTAGGGTGGGATCAAAATTTATTTTGCATAATCAACTCAGATGAGAAGAGTTTTTTTGTTGGTTTGTTTGTTAATTTTAGTTTAAGAGTGAAGAGAAACCTCTCTCTCAAGTCATCTAAGGTAGAGTTGGGACAGGTTCTTAACTAGTAAAAATTTAGGAGTAGGGTCCCTCTAGGCCTATCTCATTAATTTAATCATAATTTTTCTATTCTCACAAGGAGTTCAGAGTGGTTCAGAAATGCTCTTTCAAACATGAACACGATCAGGAAATGGTTATTTCCTTTTCATTCATTCAGTCATTCATTTCTTGAACAGAAATTGAATGCCAACTATAGGATTATATCTATTAATACCACGGATTCTGAAGCCAATATACCTATCATTTGTGCTCTGTATGACCTTGGACAAATTATTTAGCCTTTCTATATCTTTACTTCTTCCTCTGCAAAGTAAAGATATTAATGTTAATTATTTCACAGGGTTATAATAAGAAGTGAGACACTATGTGAAAAGCACTTTTAATGGTGTTTGGTATCTAGTCAAGTATTATTACTACTGTGTGCCAATGCTGGGGATAAAACAATGAGACAGACATTATTCATGTTCTTACTGATTTTGGCAGCCATGAGAATGAGCTTTGTCAGATTTCTGGCTCCAAAGAGCATGCATGACCAGCTTCCCAATTGCTGTGTTGTAAAATCTATTACTGTTTTTGTGAAGAGGCCTTATGGCTGCTCCCTGTCAATAACCAAGTGTAGCAGGAATACTGAGGCAGCACCATTCCTGGGAGACCGAGAACTCTTCTAACAGGTGACTGATTTTAGAATAAATTTGTGCTTACTAGATATGATGGTAAATATTGAGCATCAACTTGATTGGATTGAAGGATGCAAAGTGTTGTTTCTGGGTGTGTCTGTAAGGGAGTCGCCAAAGGAGATTAACATTTGAGTCAGTGGACTGGGAAAGCCAGACCATGCCTCCTGCCCCCTGCCCCCACCCCCCGCCACCTCAATCTGGGTGGGCACCATCGAATTAGCTGCCAGTGTGGCCAGAATAAAAGCAGGCAGAAGAACATGAGAAGACTAGACTTGTTTAGCATTTCTGCCTACATCTTTCTCCAGTGCTGGATGGCTCCTGCCCTCCAACATCAGACTCCAAGTTCTTCAGCTTTAAAACTCAAACTGGCTTCCTTCCTCCTCAGCTTGCAGATAGCCTATTCTGGAACCTCACCTTGTGATCGTGGAGTCAATACACCTTAATAAACTGCCCTTTATATAAACATCTATCCTATTAGTTCTGTCCCTCTAGAGAACCCTGACTAATGCAGTAGGATTTAGGGATGGTGAAGTCTAGGGGCTATGTGATAATAACAAGAGGTGACACAAGAAAATCTTTATGGTGATGTAATAGTGTGTTATCTTGAATTAAGTAGTAGTAGCACAACTCTGCACGTGTGGAAAATGACATGAACTATGCACATATATTGTACCAATGCCATTGTCCTGGTTTTGATATTACACTATGGTTGTGTAAGAGTTAACAATTGGAGAAGATCATCATCAATCATGGTAGCATAAGAACCCCTGAAAACTCTTTTTCATTAAAGCAGTGAGAAAATTGACAAGCATTGTCAGAGCAATTTTTTTTTCAGAACTCCGGAAATGAACCAAAGATTTACACAAATCCAGGGAGAGCTTTTGAGGAAAAATGGCTTAGTTCATTAAGAACAGCAAGTATTGGGTATTTTCACTTATTCTACTCCTATCCTATTCTATTTAGCTCTGTAGTAATCTTAAAATAAAACAGCTTACAATCATAGTGAAAATAAAGAGTCTTGCAGCTGCTGGATGGACACAGAATGAGGTGGGGCCCCTTTAAAACCTCATTACCACTTGTTTCTATTTACCCAGTTTTCTGGTTCCCTGGAAGACCCTACTGGCAGGTCCCTGAAGACCCTATTTGCAAGGCTATCTTGATTTGACTTGGGCCAGAAGGCACACAAATTTGGAAAAAGACAAATGATGTTAGATACCTTTCCATGTGCTTCTTGACTATTTGTACACTTCTTTGGAGAAATATCTATTCAAGTCCTTTGCCTATTTTTAATAGGGTTGTTCGTCTTTTTGTTGTTGAATTGTAGGCCTTTATTCTGTATATGAGATCTTTTTCATATACATGATTTGCAAAGTTCCTTACAATTATGTATCCATAGGACAATATTTTATTTCATGTACTTGAAAACAATAATAGCAAAGCAATTCAAAGAGGCACAATCTGTTAAGGAATTTATTTGTATGCACTATTTGTGTCAGAATATTATTTCTAGTATTGTAAAATAATAAATCTGACTTAGGTAAAATTGTGAAGAACGTTCAGTTTCTCTGTTTCCAGACTTGATCTCTTAAAACTTGAAGGAAATTAGTTGAGATAGGGACCTATAAGAAGAAAAGTTCACAGATTATAGGGAAGAAATACTCATTTTCTCTCTCCTGGATTATTGGGATGGTCACCAGACATTCTTTCTTGCCTCTAGTACCTCTCACATGCAGTCTATCCTGCATACAAAATTGCCTCTTTTCAGGACACTAGAACTTCCCTGACCTTGCCAATGAAGGCCATGTGGATCTGTAAATACTGGAGCATAAAGTTAGGAAGGCAAAGATGTCTACATAGCAACTTCTATTATAAAACAATAGTAGCATACAACCCAAGATGCAACACACTTGCCCCCCCTCCACACACACACATACAGACATTAAGTCTAGTTTAAGTTCCCTCAGAAGAAGACTGAGACAAAATTTCAAATACAAATAATGTCTTAATGTGCAGAGAACACCAATAGAGAAGTGGGAAGGTGATACAGGAAACACAGACACTAGAGTATCTTAACCTGAAAGTCACAAAATTTAGTACTGTGTGTATTTGAAGTTTTATCCACTGTACAATTTTCAAACATCAGTGCAAAATGTAGTGTCTCAAAATTAGTACATCTAAGGTTCAAATTGGTCATGGTGTATCTGTGCCAACTCTAGAGAGCCATCTATTGGTGGCTGCCTGGTTGTTCCCAGCTTGAGCCCAGGTAAATTAGAATAAATAATACACAGTAAGGCCTGAGGGATACATATGACTCTTTGTGCTCCATAAAAAAAATTTTTTTAAACCCAGTCTTAACAGAATAACATTCCAAAATATTCTGTATTGAGTCATTACTTTATATTCTCAACACCACTAAAACCCCAATTTCTCCACCTCTCTGATCCATTATCATAATACTGGTTTAATATGGTAGCAAGAGAATGAATGGTAGTAGTCCCATTACTCACAATTTTCAAGATTAATAGGTGGGTGGGAAAGTGTAAGTCTCTTTCCAAGGAAAATGAGCAAGGGCCTTAATGTTGTTTATCCTAGAGTTAATTGCCAATGCCAGAAGAATGTGATGCTCTGATTAGCCAGATCTAAACAACGCATCAGTAATGAACAGCAGAACTGAGTGAAGTCAACACCATCAGAAGCACGTGGCGCATACAGAAGCAGAGAAAGAATCTGGGAGTTAGTGCTAGGCTGATAGGACCAACAGTCATTACTAAATTAATGGAGAGTGGATGCTGGGCTGGGAAAATGACGGACACCACCAAAATATCTTACAAGGAAAACCGTCCATTGAATTAAGCTCAGGGTATGTTCACCGATTTATGCTTGGAAACACAAGACATCTTCTTTATGTATTAACCCCATCTTTTATTCATAAAAATGTTTTTACTGGGTATTTTTTAGATCATACACAAACTAATATACTTTAAGAAGATTGTCCAAAACTCACAGTCCAGAGATGATGTAGTATGAAGTTCAAGGTACAAGTAGGAAAAAGAAATAATCTTGGAAGTTTTACAGAAAAGATGATGTTAAGCCAAGAAAAAAATATTATCTGTTTGGACAAGTCTCCTAAAGAGAAAAAGAACAGAAAAGGAAAAAAGGCATTTTAAGTAGACAGAAAAGCCTATGTGAAAGCACTAAGTATGAAAAGATATGACTTCTCTAGGTTAGTGCACTTAGATTTGGCTAGAATCTCAGGATTCAAAATGAAGGAATAGCAAAAAATTAAAAAGATTTTGTCTGGGCATGGTGGCTCATGCCTATAATCCCAGCACTTTGGGAGGCCAAGGCCGGTGGATCATGAGGTCAAGAGATGGCGATCATCCTGGCCAACATAGTGAAACCCCATCAATACTAAAAATACAAAAAATTAGCTGGGTGTGGTGGTGTGCACCTGTAGTCCCAGCTACTCAGGAGGCTGAGGCAGGAGAATAGCTTGAACCAGGGAGGCAGAGGTTGTGGTGAGCCGAGATTGCACCACTCCACTCCACTCCATCCTGGGTGACAGAGCAAGACACTGTTTCCAAAAAGAAAAAGAAAAAGAAAAAAGATTTTAGGAGCCAAACTGTGACAGCTTTATTTACATTGTGTTAAGGATTTATACACTAACTTACTGGCATTAGGATCCACCTAAGGATTCTTAATAGGGAGGTTAGATGACAAAATGAGAATTTAGACATCCTGAAACATCAAAATAAAATTTTTAATATATATCATGATCCATCTCTGCTAAAGTTTAGATGTAGCATGGATGATTCTATCTTTTCCTTCCAAATTGTTTTCTCCTCTATTTATATAATAATAAATATAATGTTTAGCCTTTTACTAAACACAGACACACACAAACTTTTTACTGCATTATTTACAACTGCTTATTTTTATTAAAGTGTTACTCATTTAAGTTAATCTAAAATAGTTAATAAGAAATCACATGAAGGACAATGTTATTTGGTGAAATGGAGAGAGATCTACTTTTTATGTAGATGGGTTTATTTCTGACTTAAATCACCCCTGCCTCCAAGTAAGTGAAGGCAGAAACAAATTCCTGCAATGCAGTATGAATGGCAGCCATTAGAGGGCAAGCTTACCGCGTGCAGTGATCAGACACCACACAGCTGCTTTAATTCAGACCATATTTGAGCAACAAAGGTGACCTCAGTGGAGGTTACAAAGAGACCATTACTGTAAAAGGAGAGGTCAGTCTCTCAAGTGACAGAGACAAAATATCATTTGAGTCACTTTGAAGTCACGCCAACCAATAATACCCATCAAAGCCCAAAGGTAATGAAAACCAGAGAGGTGAAGGATATCATTTTGATGGAGATGACCTTTAGAGGGAGGTGGGATAGGGTTGAACAATTTTACTTTTACGTGTGAGAAATGGGATCATATTTCAAATGTATTAAACTGGATTTGAAAGCATGGTCTAACCTAGTGTATTCCTAACAGAAATAGAACAGAGTGGGTGATCCTGTTTTAGCTGAAAATCATGGCTAATCTTCTGCTGAAGTTTAACTCCTTAGGGAATATCCATTTTATGGAAGTTTATTTGTTTAGAAACTGAATTTCTAAACAAAACTGAATTTCCCTATTTGAACACAAACATGACCATCCAAGACAGCCTGTATGTAGTTAGGCTCATTTCATTTAAACTATTGGTGTTTTTTGGAAAGAGCATAAAGTTATACAGACATCAAATTTGCCTATAAATGTGAAGCCAGAGTTCCTTGAAGGGGGTCTGATGGGCTGCCTGCTTCAGATTCACCTGGGGATAGTTGCTAAAATTTTAATTCCTGAGTTCTTTCCCAGATCTTCCTAATCAGAATTTTAAAGTTAGAGTTTCGGCATCTGCATTTTTCACAAGAGCCTTAGGTGCTTCTTTTTATATGCAATGATATTTGAGGACAAATAAGTGTGGTATCTTTTGGGATACCTATATAAAAAATGGGTTAGACACTTGAGCCAGGCTCCAAAGTGCAGGCAAGGTCATCTGTTTTCTGATATGCAAATACACTTTCTTTCATCAAGCAGGCAAGGCCTCCCTGGTGCAGAACACCCATATTTGGCGGCAAACTCTAATATACATTGTGTGTATGTTACTGTATTTTAATCTTCACAAAACCAATGAAGAAGATATTGTCATTCCCTTGAACAAATGACAGTGAATACAGCTTCAGAGAGGTTAAGTGACTCATCCAAAGTCACATATTTAGGAAGCAACCAAATGAGAATTAGAAGAAAGATTATTTAATTAAAGTTCTTTAGCTAAAAAGAAGACAAGGAAGGAACATACATCTTCAGACATTTATGCGTTTTTTTTTTTTGGTATTAATTTTCTTACTGCGTATCAGTCCTTGGTTATTATTCTAGATACCAGAAAGCACTTTAACATCACCTTGAAATCTGCGGTACTAGAACATTCACCCTATGTCCTGAGATCTGACCTCCAGATTTATGCAGGGTTAAGCTAACCTCTGACCTATAGTATGACTTTAGAAAACAACCTTAACTCCTGCCTTCATCCTGAAAGGAGAGATGAGGACTTCCAAGGGGTTTTTCCCTTGGGGGAAAAATCCATTTTAATGGATTGCTTTGAATTACAGATGTGTTTGTAAGATTTTATAAACTATGCGCTTCAGCATTTAGTCAAAAGAAGGTCAGGCACTTCATGGTTACCAAAAATACAGTGAATAAAAATCCTGGAAACATTACCGTGGATTTTTTTAGGTTTCTCTAAAGAATCTTATTTCACTCTAGTGAGAGTGTAGCCATGAGCTACTGCAGCATAAAAATGAATTATGCCTTTATTTTCTCTTCCTTTTAGTGGATTTGGCCATTCCTATTATGTAAGGAAATATTTTTCAGTAAATTGTCTTTCATTTTAGTAGCATGAATCTAAATATGTCAGCTTAAGATCAAATTCAGATTTCTATTTATTTTATATATATATTTTATATATATTTTTATATATATATTTTATATATATAATTCTGGTCAGTCCCACAAATATGTGAATAAAGCAATAAACACACAAAAACTAACCCTTAAAATCAAATAATCTACACAAAATACCTCTGAAATCAATGACAATATTGACAGGAGAAAGATAAATTATAGCATTTCCAGGTAACCTTTTAAATTTTTTAAATAATGAAATTAGTACTTTATAAATAATAAATTAATACATATTTGTTCAAGGTAAAAATTATGTTTCCTTCTTTCTCTTCCCCTACATCCCTCCTTTCTAACCATGCTCATGGTTTGCTGTGTTTCCTTTCATATCTATACAGATAAACTAATAGTTGAAGAAGGGTGAGTAGATACATTTAAAAATCTTTTAAAAAATTAAAAATGGTATATCACCGAAGTACCTCTGATTACTTTATTTTAATTTTCACATTTCCAAAGTGCAAAAGGATATCCTAACCTAAAGCAAAAGTACGACAAAGTAACTAACAGATGGCATTATATGTCATTTGTATGTAGCCATTTTGGATTTGTGAACTAATTGCTTTATGTTCAGAGTTTGGGAAAGTAGCATGTTCATAATATCACCATGTCAGTACCAAGGATTTACTTTCTCAGTGTCACATGAGGCAAAGTTACTCTGTGGTAATAACATAAGACTCTAAAGTTCCAGTGGCTTTCAACAACAAAGGTTTTTTTCCCCTCATTCATGTTATATAGCCAACAGGAGTGGGTAGCTGCTATGTTCTAGAATTATTTGAATTTCTGAAAAATTAAGGACAACATAAGCATACACAAATAAGTTATGATGCACTTACATGATGAAATACGAACAATTCACAAGCAGGTGATAGATGGAGCAGACTATTATTGTTAACATTGTATATTGTATCTTTGTATATTGTTAAAATTTGTATTATTTGTATATTGATAAATATGTTTGTATATTGCTTGTATATCTTATATATACATATATGTGTTTATATATTATTGTTTGTATATTTGCATATTGTTTGTACAAGTGTTAAAAATATTCACTTATCCTCCTTACACACCTCAGATCTATTGACGTCAACCTTGACCAAAGAACTTAAACAGAGCAATAAAATGTGAGCAGAAGAGATTTTCTCACTCTGCCGCTTTTCAACTGAAGCATCCACTGTCTATTTTTTTCTTCCCCTCATGCCATGTCCCAGATAGTTTCTGTTCCATCAGTCTGTTCTCATGATGGCTAATCCTTTTGCCATTTGTGATGTGGAGAATACTGAAAATAATATTATCACAGCTCATGTGAAGCTCAATATCATGAATTAGTAGGTTTTACATAGTATATGATTTTGTTTCCTTTAGTCTACATCCTTCTAGATGTCAATTTTTTTTTCTGGCACTGCTTCCTCTATGTCTTCTTCCTCATGATCTGGCATTGGTTTGGAAGCAGTCATCTCTATCAAGTCACCTTCCTCTATCAAGTCACCTTCAAGTTAACTCCTCTGGTGTGATGTCTATTCATTTTTGAATTTCTCCAAGATTCACATCTTGAAATCCTTAACCTCCCCACAACACTGTGTGTGTGTGTGTGTGTGTGTGTGTGTGTGTGTGTGTGTGTGTGCCATATCTACAATCTCTCTCTTTCATGATTTGAGTGGCTCTGTTGTAAATCCTGTGAAGTCATGCACAACATCTGGACTCAGTTTTCTCTAGCAGAAATTTCTTGTTTCGGGCTTGAAGACTTTCACAGCTTGTTCTGTAACAACAATGACAGCTTCGATAGCGTAATCCTTCCAGACTTCCATGATGTTTTCTCTCTCAATTCTCTTTCATAGCATTGACAATTCTTTCCATCAGAGTAACGTGTGTAATGAGCCTTACAGGTACTTATGATTCCCTGATCTAGAGACTGAATTAGAGACATTGTGTTTGGGGGCAAATAGACCACTTTGATGCCTTCAGTGCTGAACTCATGGGGTAATGGCTAGTCAGGACATTGCCCAAACTCAAAAAGTCTTTAAAAGGCAATCCCTTACTGACAAGGTACTTCCCAATTTCAAGAACAAAGCGTTGATGGAACTAATCCAGAGAAACGGTTCTTATTGTCCAGGCTTTCTTGCTGTACAATCGAAAGACTGGCAGCTGATGCTTATTATTTTTTGCCCTTCGGACACTGGAGTTAGCAGCTTTATAGATAAGGGCAGTCCTGATCACAAACCAGACTACATTTATACAAAGCAGAGTTATCCTATCCTTTCCTGCTTTACATCCTGTTGTTTATCTTCCTTAATAATAAATGCCCTTTGTGGCATCTTAATAGGACACTTTCATCTGCATTAAGAACCTGTGCAGGGCAGGGCACGGTGGCTCAAGCCTGTAATCCCAGCACTTTGGGAGGCCGAGGCGGGTGGATCATGAGTCAAGAGATCGAGACCATCCTGGCCAACATGGTGAAACCCTGTCTCTACTAAAAATACAAAAAAAAAATAAGCTGGGTGTGGTGGCATGAGCCTGTAGTCCCAGCTACCTGGGAGGCTGAGGCAGGAGAATTGCTTGAACCCAGGAGGTGGAGGTTGCAGTGAGCTGAGATTGTGCCACTGCACTCCAGCCTGGTGCCTGGCGACAGAGCAAGGCTCTGTCTCAAAAAAAAAAAAAAAAAAAAAAAAAAAAAAAAAAAAAAAAAACACGGGGGGCGGGATATGAGTTTGTCGGTGGTTTTTTTTTAGTTTTCAGGGTGGTACATAAGGGGTGG
>CAUYLG010031271.1:0-29897 GCA_963573385.1 Cacajao melanocephalus | reverse complement strand
AGAGACAATTTGACTTCCTCCTTTCCTAATTGAATACCCCTTTTTTTTCTTTTTCTTGCCTGATTGCTCTGGCTAGAACATATGCTTTTCTAAGTCAAACACTCTGCACTTGTGACTACAGGTCTGATTCTATCAATATAGTTTAGTTTTGCCTGTTCTAGAACTTTTTATAAATTGAACCATATAATATATACTTTTTTGTATCTTGAGTTTTTTCCTTCAACATCATGTTTTTGAGATTTGTCCATATTGCCTCAGGTCTCAGTAGCTTATTCTTTTTTTATTGTGGAGTAGTTTTTTATTATATATATACAAATACGTGACAATTTGTTCATCCATTTCTTTGTTGATGAACATTTCAGTTGCTTCCAATTTTTTGGAATAAAGACATTATAAACGTCCTTATATAAGCTTGTGTTCGATTGCTTGCTTATTTTTGTTTTGTTTTATTTTTCCAAACATATGTTTAATGGGTAAGTACCTAGTATTAGAAATGCTGGGTCATAGGGTGAAGGTATGTTTAGCTTCATAAGAAACTTCCAAACAGTTTTCCCAAATGGTTGTAGCATTTTACTTTGTTCTCCCACCATTAATATATGAGAGTGCTGGTTTTTCCAATTTATAAAAACATTGGTATTGTCAGCTTTTAAAATTTTAGCCATTTTAGAAGACAGAAAGTAGCACTTCACTGTGTTCTCTCTGCATTTTTCCAATAACTGTGCTGAACACTTTTTCACATGCATATTGGGTATTCACGTATCATCTTTTGTGAGATGACTGTTCAAGTTCTTTGCCCATTTTAAGTTGGGGTAGTTGTCTTTTTTTCAAAAAAATTGAATTTTTTATATTTGAGGTATATAATAGGATGTTTTGATATACATATACATATATCTTAAAATGATTACTACAGGCCAACAAATTTACATATACATCACCTTCCATAGATGCCTTTTTTGTGTGTTAAGGACACCTAAAATCTACTCTCTTAGCAAGTTTTCAGTATACAATATTAACTATAGTCCTCATGATGTATGTTAGATCTCTAGACTTGCTCATCCCGAATAACTGTGACTTCAGACCATTTGAACTACATTTCCTTGTTTGCCCTCCAGGACCCTAGGAAACACCCTTCTGTTTATTCAATTTTTTTTTTTTTTTTTAACAGAGTGTCTTTCTGTTGCCCAGGCTGGAGTGCAGTGCTGCAATCTCAGCTCACTGCAACCTCTGGCTCCCGGGTTCAAATGATTCTTGTGCCTCTGCTTTCCGAGTAGCTGGGAATACAGGCATGCACCACTACACACAGTTAATTTTTGTATTTTTAGTAGAGATGGGGTTTCACCATGATGGCCAGGCTGGTCTTGAACTCCTGGTCTCAAGTGATCTGCCCACCATGGCCTCCCAAAATACTGGGATTACAGGCATGAGCCACTGCACCTGGCCATCTATTTATTCAACTTTTGTGTTTCAGATTCCTCGTAGAAGTAAGACCATACAATTTGTCAGTCTTATTTCTGGTTTATCTATGTCTGGCTTATTTCACTTAGCATGATATTCTCCAGGCCCAACCATATTGTCACAAATGGCACAATTTCTTTCTTTTTAAAGGCCGAATGATATTCCATTGTGTATATTTACTACGATTGCTTTATTCATTCATCTGTTGATGGATACTTTAGGTTGTTTGCATACCGTGGCTGGAATGATGCCATGTACATGGGATTGCAAGTATCTTTACGGGGTGCTGCTGTCATTTCCTTTGGGTACATACTCAGCAAAGGGATTGCTGGACCATCTAGTATTCTATTTTTCTCTTTTAACATGGAGTTTCACTCTTGTTGTCTAGGCTGGAGTGCAGTGGTATGATCTTGGCTCACCGTAACCTCTGCCTCTTGGGTTCAAGTGGTTCTCTTGCTTCAGCCTCCCAAGTAGCTGGGATTACAAGTGTGTGCCACCACGCCCAAATAATTTTGATTTTTTTTTTTTTAGTAGAGATGGGGTTTCACCATGTTGGTCAGGCTGGTCTTGAACTCCTGGCCTTAAGTGTTCCACTCACTTCAGCCTCCCAAAGTGCTGGGATTACAGGCATGAACCACTGCACCTGGCCAGGACCATATAGTTTTATATATTCAATATTTTAAGCAACCTTCATACTGTTTTCCGAAACGGCTGTATTAATTTACATTTCCACTGACATCGTACATGGTTTCTCTTTGTTCCACATCCTCACTAACACTTGTGAACTTTTAGTAGCTCTCCTAACTGGTGTGAGGTGATATCTCACTGGGCTTTTGATCTGCATTTCCCCAATGATCAGCACTTTTACATGTGTCTGGTGTCTATTTTTCCTTATATTTATAGTTGGTAGGTAATAACTGTACATATTAATGGGATACAGAGTGATATTTCAATATGTGCCTACAATGTCTAGTGATCCCATTGGGGCAGTTAGCTTATCCATTCCCTCAAATGGTTATCATTTTTTGGTATTGTGAACACTCAAAATCCTCTCTTCTAGCTTTTTGAAAATACACAATGTTATTATTAACCATATTCGCCCTACAGTACTATAAAGCACCAGACCCATTGCTTCTATCTAACTGTAGTTTTGTATCCTCCAACTAATTTCTCCCTCTCCTCCCCTCCGCCGACCCTTCTCAGACTCTAATAACCACAATTCTACTCTCTTTTCTCTTTTTTTCTTTTTGTGAGACAGGATCTTTCTCTGTCACCCAACCTGGAGTGCAGTAGCATGATCTTGGGTCACTGAACCTTCGCCTCCTGGGTTCAAGTGATTCTTATGCCTCAGCCTCTCAAGTAGCTGGGATTACAGGCGCATGCCATCGCACCCAGCTAATTTTTGTATTGAGTGTAGAGACAGGATTTCGCTGTGTTGGACAGGCTGGTCTCGAACTTCTGACCTCAGGTGATCTGCCTGCCTCTTCCTCTCTAAGTACTGGGATTACAGGTGTGTGCTGCAGCACCTGGCCAATTCTACTCTCTTTCTATAAACTATTTCTTGTAAGCTCCCACATATGAATGAGAATGTGTGGCATTTATCTTTCTGTGCCCGACTTATTTCACATAATGTCCTCTCGGCTCATCCAGGTTTTGTTGGCTATTTTTATATCTTCCTTGGAAAAAGAGTTATTCAGGTCTTTTACCCATTTTTAATTTATTATTATTATTTGTTTGCTCTTGAGTTATGTGAGTTTCTTACATATTTTGGACATCAACTTCTTATGAGATATGGTTTTCTAATATAGTCTCCTACTCCTGTTCATTTTGTTAATTGTGCCTTTTCATTTTGTTAATTATGCCCTTTGCTGTGCAGAAGCTTTTTAGTTTGATGCAGGCCCACGCGCTCACTTTCACTTTTGTTGCCTGGACTCTTTGGTGATATCCAAAAGTGATTGGTAAGTCCCATATCAAAGGGCTTTCCACCTATATTTTCTTTTAGGAATTTTATGGTTTCAGGTCTTACATTTAGATCTTTAATCCATTTTGAGTTTATTTTTGTATATCGTGTAAGATAAACATCCAGTTTTTATCCTCAATGCCATAATGACTTGTTACCATTGCTTTATAATAAATCTTATAATCTGAAAATGTAACTCTTCCAACTTGTTTCTTTCCCAAAGTATGTAATTGGTTTTTGGTACATATATATATATATATATATATATACATATATATATATACACATATATATATATGTATATGTATATATGTATATGAACCTGTCAATTTCTGCAAGAAAAAAAGCTTGCTGGGGTTTTAAAGGAGATTATATCAAATCTGTAGATAAAGAGAATTGGCATCTTAGCAATTTTGCGTGAGTGTGCAACCTAGAAATATGATATATGTCTCTATTTAAATCACTTAGGTCTTTCTTTTTGTATTTCTCTGAGATACATTTTGCAGTTTTCTGTGTGCAGGTCTTGAGCCTATTTTGTTAAATGTATCCCTGGAATTTTTGGTTATGAATATGATTTTCAGTGCTATTGTACTTTAACCATATTTTCAAATTTTCATTGTTAGTACATAGAATTACCATTACTATTTTTATAGTGACCTTGTATCTTGTGACATTACACTTATGCACTCTAGTAGTTTTTTCAAAAAAATAAGGTTTTATGAATCTTCTACACAGACATTCATGTTACTTTTGAATAAAGGTAGTTCTATTATTATTATTTAATCTCTGTGTGTTTTACTCCTGTCTTGCTGTGTGCGGTGACTAAGCCTCCAGCACGGTCATGAATAGAAAAGATGAGAGAGGACATTCTTGCCTTGTTCTCAGTTTTACAGACACAGAGTTCAGTGTTTGACTGTGAAGTATGATATTTGTAGTTGTTTTTTCATAGATGTTCTTTATCAGATTGAGGGGAATTCCTTCTATTCCTGGTTTGTTGAGAGTTGTTTGTTTTTTTGTGTTGAAATGTGTTGGATTTTGTCAAATGCTTCTCCTGTATACTCAGATCATCCGATGGTTTTTTTCTTTTCACTGTGTTGAGTGCCAAACAAATGCCATATTCCTGGGCTAAGTTTAACTGATGTATTTGTATCAAGGCATGATGTATTATCACTTATATACACACATTTCTTGGCTTGATTTGGTTTACTAATGTTTTGTTAGGGATTTTGGAACCTATGCTCATTAGCTATACTTGTGTCTTTTGTCAGGGACAGGTCATCTTTCTGTTTGATTTTGGTATCAGGATGATGTCAGCTTCATAAACCAAACCAGGACGTGTTCCCTCCTCCCCAGTTTTCTGAAAGAGTTTGTGCATTATTTACATGATTTATTCTTTAATTATTTGGTAGAATTTACCAACAGCTAAATCAGTGAATCCTCTTTTATCTTCCGTTTCCTCCCTTCTTGAACCAGAATGTATATGACTCATCCTATGCCCTTCTCATCATCGTACCTTGGAGGAAGGTAACTGGCTTATTAAATTTTACAGGTTCACAGATGGAGAAAAACTTGCCTCAGATGGATTATACATAATGCCTCGCCCATACCTTATTTAGATCATGAGATTTAGGACTTTTGAACAGATGAGATTTGAATGAGACTTTGGATTTTGATTTGATGCTGTAATTGGTTGAGTCTTTTGGGGAACTCTAAGTGAGATAGATAGACTTTACATTGGAACAGACATGTATCACTGGGAAACAGAGGAAGATGGACTGTGGGAGGCAGAATAATGAACTCCTTGGAGATGTCCATGTCCTAATTCCTGGAGTTGGAATATGTTGGTTTACTTGGCAAAGGGGAATTAAGATTATCATTGGAATTTAGATTCCTAATCAGCTGACCTTAAGATAGGGATATTATCCTGAATTATCTGAGTGGTTCCATGTAATCACAAAAGTCCTTAAAAGTGGAAAAGGGAGGCAGGTGAATGGGTGAGAGGGATGTGATGTAAGAAGGACTTCACCTGCCTTGCAACCTTTCCACATACTTTTCCCTCAAGCTGGAAGACTCCTCCTGTTCTTTACCTGGATAATTCGTACTTAGCCTTCCATTCTCAACTCAAATGGCATTCCTTAAAAGATGCCTTCGCTCATTACCAAATGTACGTTAGGCCCCTCTCTTATGCTTTATTTATATTTCCTTTGTAAGCAAGGACATGGCTCTTTTGCTCACCCTGGTAAGCCTAGTCCCCAGGATATCATCTGACACATAATTGGTGGTCAACTGTTGATTCATGAGTGAAATTTATTAATTAGTATTGATCACCAGTGAAATAAGTGCTTAGAAACACTTATAGGCTGAATAGGAAGAATTAAACAAATGAATGATTAGATAATAGCTACATGGGAGGCGCAGGGATTGACATCTTATTTCATTCAGTTTTGCCTACGTTGGCTCCTTTCCTACAACTATCCTGATGCCTATTGAGTGGTATCCATAAACTTTCTTTGAGTTTTCTGGAAGAAATTGCTGCTGCTGTTGTTGTTTTCAGCAGCTCTTTTGACTTGACCATTCTCACACCAGCATAAGGTGATTTAGACAGATTAGAACATGGGCTTCTTCTCAGAAACCCACAGAAGCCTTGAAATGGAGACAGTCCAGAAATATACCCATGTCCACATTACTCAATCCCTAGAAATGGCTATTTTTAAGCGGAACAAGCTTGTTTTTCTAAATGCAATTTCCACCTTGTCGCTAGAGGGCTGGATTTATACAGGTTGCTATCTCTTAGACCAGATACCTTCAGGAAAGGGAAAGACAGGAGGTGTTTTAGGTGCAATAGGAATTTTGAGATAGGAAGCATGCCTAATATGTATGGGTTTCAAACAAAATTTGATTATTAATTTGATCCAAATCTTACTTTTCAGAAAGGAGAAATATTTTAAAGACAAGTTAAGGAGATTCCTCCAAAATGTCCAAAGTAGACTTAAGCAAATACAAAATTCATCACATCTGCTGTCCAAATTTTGTAATTAATTCATCAGTTCACCAATATTGCTAATCATCTACTATCAACCACTCACGTGCTAAGGGCTGTGAGGCCACCACGACCGATACCATCCGAAAGCAGCTTGCACCTCCTGGGAGAAGGTATGCATCCCCATAGCTGAAGGCAAAGGAGGATGGCTCCCGTGACTGGTGGACCAGAGCCCCGTGGGACCCAAAAGAGGGAGAGTGCAGGCCTGGCTGGGAGGAAATCTGGTAGCAACGGAAAAATATCAGGAAGATATTTTCCTTCAAGAACATAGCTAAGTTCAATTTTACAAAAAATTTTATTTTTTGATACCTAATAGATACATACATTTTTGTTCAGTTTTATCAAGGGAAAGCACATAACTTCCTTCTTTTTTTTTTTTTTTTTACAGGTATGCACATCCAGTATCAGTGTGTGTACTCCCAAACTGTTTTTGCCTATTGCATTTTTAAAAAAATTTATTTATTTTACTTTAGGTGCATACTCTATATGGCATTTCTCCCCATGTTATCCCTCCCCACCCTCCCCTCCCTCCCCACCCCGTGCTGACTCCTGTGATTCTGCAGCCAGGAAATAAAAAGGAGAAAGTTCAGTTAGTGAAGGATGTGGCTCGAGGTTGCCTCATGGGTGTGATTTAAAGTGCTGGGCAGTTCCTCCCGCCTTCGCTTTCTCCTCGTGTCCTGAATACAGTGAGCCACAGTGCCCAGACCTCAGGCTCCCACATCCTCAGCTCTGTAGAGGAGGCATGTCCCATTGTGTCCATGGCAGTGCCCTGTGGGACAGTGATTTGCTCAGGTCTTGCCTACCAGGAACGACTTCGTATGAACTGATTTTTGTTGTCATTTCCTGGGAATAAAATTTGGATCCACAGAAATGATGAGAGCCCTGGGACCCTGGCCTGTGGTGTGTGTATGTGTCGGGAAGATGAGGGTGAGGGAGGCGGGGTCTGGGGAGGTGGAGGTGGGAAGGTGGGGGTCTAGGGAGGTGGAGACGAGGCCTTTGAGATGGCAGTGGTGGGGCTTGTTAGGGAGGGCCTCGTAAGTGGAGGGAAGCAAAGTCCCAGAGCACTAAAAATCCACTGCTGGATATCTTAGTGTGGTCTTGCCCGTGGGTTATTACATAATTGTTATTCTGTAAGTTCTGATGCAAGACACTCCCACCTGCACCCCCCTCAAACCCATACATAGTTTGCTTAGTTACATAAGGGTTACCTAAATGTTCATTTAGATGAAGGTTTATTAAAAATTATTTATTTACTTATTTATTTATTTTTGAGACAGAGTCTCACTCTTGTCGCTCAGGCTGGAGTGCAGTGGCGGAATCTCAGCTCTCTGCAACCTCCACCTCCCAGGTTCAAGTGATTCTCCTGCCTCAGCCTCCCAAGTAGCTGGGATTACAGGTGCCCGCTATCATGCCCAGCTAATATTTTTTTATTTTTATTTTTAGTAGAGACGGGGTTTCACCACGTTGGCCAGGCTGGTCTCAAACTCCTAACCTCAGGTGATTCACCTGCCTTGGGCTCCCAAAGTGTTGGGATTAAAAACGTGAGCCACCGTGCCTGACCTTTTTAAAATTTTTGATTTTTGTGGGTACATAGTAGGTGTATATTTGTGGAGTACATATTTTGATACAGGCATGCAGTGGGTAAGTGGGGTATCCATCACCTCAAGCATTCATCATTTATTTTGTTATAAACATTCCACTTGGACTCCTTCAATTATTCTAGACTGGACAATAAATTATTACTGACTATGGTCCCCCTGTCATGCTATCAAATACTAAATCTTACTCCCTGTATCTAACTATATTTTTGTATTATTGGCCATCCCCATTTCCCCACTCCCCTTCTCAGCCTCTGGGAGCCATCATTGGCTGTGTCCTTATGAATTCAATTGTTTTAATTGTTATCACCCACAAATAAGTGAGAACATGCAAAGCTTGTCTTTCTGTACCTGTCTCGTTTTACGTGACATAATGTCCTCCAGTCCCATCCATGTTGCACGTGACAGGATGTCATTCTTTTCTGTGGGTGGGTAGTGCTCGTGGTGTGTATGTACCACAGTTTCCTTATTCAGTCATCTGTTGATGGACACCTGGATTGCTTCCAAATCTTGACTGTCATGCATAGTGCTGCAGTAATATACATGGGAGTGTCGATATCTCTTAGATATTCTGATTTCTTTTTGAATGAAGTTTCAAAGCTCAGTGCAGTTTTGAGATTCTAGAAGTAAATGTCTCAACCCACACTAACGGCACTGGTTGATAAGGAGGTGGGCAGTTGGCCTCTCTTCTCAGCGTCCTTCACGTTTTCTGTAATGCGCATGCACTGTGAGCAGACTTGGTGGGACCTTAGAAGTCGTCTTATGCAGCATTTTCATTTTTCAAAAGGAAAATGTTGGGTTTCCCATGGTGTCTTTTCCAAGGCCCCCTAACTGGCGTGTCCTCTGCGCATTCACCCCTTCAGGGAGCACCTCTGCAGGAGCCCTAAGAAGTGAGGGACAGCACCTAGGCCTGAGCTAGGCTGCAGGAGCCCTGAGAAGTGAGGGACAGCACCCACCCCTACTGGGAGCTGTCCAGTAGGGGTCAGCTCGATGTGGAGCCTTCTGGAGCAGAGACTTGTGTGAAGGCCCCACAGCGAGCTGGAGGGAATGGGGAATTCAGCCCCGAGAAGGAGGGATCTTCTGTTTGCTCACTTCTGCCTCGTTTGCTGTCTTCATACTCAGCCTTGGATGGCCTCAGACTTCCTTCCTCCTGCCCTTTTGTTGCTGACCCCATTGCTTTTCACAAGCAGGTAATGAGAGATGAAAAGGGCCGAAACAGCCTTCTGTGGTGATGGATGGGCAGGGAGCTCAGAGGGTGGAGGGGCCAGGATGGGCAGAGGCTGTTTCGTTTGATCTGCCTTTTACAGCTTCCCCCAGGATCCCACAAAGTCACTAACCTTGAAATAGTTAATGAGGAAAAAAAAAAGGCATGTTATTAAGGCAGTTCCATAAACCCGAACATCCAGAGGGCTGTGTTTCTAGCTCTGAGAGGACCCACAATATCTTGGCTTTCGTATTCACTGCTCGATAGCTAAGCATCATTCCCGAAATGAGTGCTTTTGAAAGGAAAAAAGGGCGCAAGGGAAAATGTACCTTTGGGTTGCAGTGTTCTCCTGTTTCATGTGAATTGTGCTCTCCCCCAGCAGTGCCAGCCCCCTGCAGCAGTCCAGCCCTTCTTGCACCGCGCTCGGAGAGAATGCCAGGGGGTATCAGAGGCTTAACGCTCCTCTCATCTGCCCGACAGCTGGTTCCAGTGCTCAGCTGAGCCTCAAGCACACTCCTGTGCTCACCAGCACACAGGAGGGGCTGGTGGCCGGCAGGATATGCTCTGCGCCATGTCTGGAGCCTGGATACCAAGACACATAAGGAGAGAGTCCAACATGTGCTGTGAGGCCACAAGGGTTTCTGATCAACAGGACTGTTTGCTATTTCGGAGCAGGCAGCTTGGACCACCACTCTCCCGCCTTCCGTGTGATCTGAGACACCTGTGTTCACCTAACCAGTCGGTCCCAAAGCCTGAGCAACCACCAGCTCCTCCCTGGTGGTCCAAAGCTCTCTTGACTACACGGTGTCTTTTATGATCGTCTGTTCCTTGAATTTTCTATTGAAAATATTCGTGCATTTTCTTGTTGTTAGTAGTTGAAAGAACATCTCTTTAAAACAGTTATAATGCTTCAGCCCTTCAGTCAGGGCCAGCAGGAGAGAAGTTGGAAGACCGTGTCTTGTTCTGAAGTGGTTTGTGGAGGAGAGATCCCACGGAAAGAAGAGAGGTGGAGGAGGAAGCATCCCAGGGCAAGCTGGAGACAGAAGCCCTGCCGAAACGTGGCCACTCCAGAATCTGGGTGCAGGAAGGCAAGAGGGCTTCCTCAGCTCTCACCTCACTGAGGCCAAGCCTGCTCTGGGATGCACCCTTCATGCCCAGCTGGGATTTCAGGCCTGCCCCTAACCCTTCTCAACTTGCTCCTCCACTCCGGGAGAAGGCAGAGTGACGTCTCTGTGCTTCAGGGCTGTCCCTGTTCTGGGCACCGCCACACTGGATGCTCACTGTGGTCTCACATGTCTTCTCTGATCTGGATAGGACCTTCTCCAGGGTTATTCTGACTTGTGCTTCTTTTTGCATCCTGTCTCCTGGTAATGATATGAAAGGGAAGTGCTGGGAAGGGAAGAGCGTGGTCCCTTTAAATGATACCGAAGGGAAAAATGCTGGATAGAGGAGGACATCGTCCCTGGTTAGGGCTCCGCCCCCACTGACCTAGGTGAGGACAGGCATTTCCTGTCCAAATGTTGCATTTCCCAAGACCATCCGGCCTGCCACGCCCCTATCCTGTGCCTATAGAAACCCCAGAGACCCTAGCAGGCAGACACACAGGCGGCTGGATGTGGAGAGGACCCCATCAACCAGAGAAACACATGGGTGGCTGGATGGAATGGCATGCTGGCAGGCCACCAACTGGCAGAACAACGATGTGGAGTTTGGCTGGGGCAGTCGGAGGAGAACTCGGGCTGCCGAGCCACCTGACTCTAGGGGAACATCTTCCCACTCCATCCCCTCTGGCTTCCCCTATCTGCTGAGAGCTATACTTGCTCAATAAAATCTTGCACTCATTCTCCAAGTCCAGGTGTGATCCCATTCTTCCCGTACACCAAGGCAGGGATACAGAAAGCCCTCTGTCCTTGCCACAAGGTAGAGGGTCTAATTGAGCTGGTTAACACAAGCCGCCTATAGACGACAAAACTAGAAGAGCACCTTGTAACACCAGCCCACTGGGGCTTCAGCTATAAACATTCGCCCCAAGACACTGCCTTGGAGTGGGACCCCCAGAGCCTGCCCGTCTGTATGCCCCCCTAGAGGTTTGAGCAGAGGGTGCTGAAGAAGTGGGCCACACCCCCATCGCACGCCCTGAGTGGGGGACAAGGAGACCTTTCCTGTTTCAGTAATTGTGGTGATGGTGGTAGTAATGGTAATAACGGAGTAGGCATAGGTTACACGTGCTGGCAGCTTCTAGGCACGTGTGGAGTGTTGGAATGCTTATGGGCTCACGTAGTTCTCACAGACACACTGCTGTGAGGTGGCGGAGGAGCCTGCTCAGGATGGCACACCTAACCAGGGCCACACCGGACTGCATCACTTCGAAGTTCTTGTGTCGATTTGGGGGGACGTGAACAGAACAAATGCTGGAAGTGCCGGACCTGAGACAGGAAATGGATTTTGTGAACAAGAAACTGAGCGATGGTCCCATTTTGGCTTCATCAGGGCGACCGTGATAGGATGTGGGCATTTTTAAAGACCTGACACCCCGGACCTGCCATTCTGCCCAAATGAGTTGGAGGGACAGATCTGTTGGAGGACCGAGTCCCTGCATGGCTGGCAGCAGCCGCCTGCCCTTGGTTCTGACAAGGCCGAGGCTCACAGCTGCAGCGGGTGACATTGGGAGCTAAGGAACTCAAGCCAAAGAACACAAAACATGCTGGCGATCAAATTCTAGCCTCAACCACCGCCAGCCAAGGACTAGATGGATGAGCTAAGAATGCTCCGAGTCACTGCCCTGTGGTGAGAGCCCGCCTGCTGCAGCCCACGACGCCTTACAGCTCTGGTAGAATAACTGCCACAGGGACGCGTTCCTGTCTCTCTTGCACTAACCCCTCCCCAGGCCCTGTCTTTCCACACAATGCTAGGGCACAGACACAGCTATTTGGAGGCACAGAGATTGAGCGCCACTGCATACCTTTCTCACGGATGTAGCGTCCAGAGGTGTCATTCACAGACCCTGACCGCGGTTGCCTCTCTGCAGAAGAGACACCCCGATGGTGATCCACTGTCCACCGTCTGGTTACCGTGCGGTGGCTAGTGCTGTGTGTCCTTCCTGTCGACATAAGGAATTATAGGTTTTGTGTTCAGAGAGCTTGTCTGAAATAACTGTATCTGGCTCATTTCACATCAGTTGGCTTCCTTCTTGAAGCAGGAAATATAATATTGACTATGTGGGTGGTAGTTTCACTAAATTAATACGGGATTAGTTTAATAGTTACGTAGCAGCACTAACAGGTTGCATCTGTGATGTGCCAGCCTGTGGGATCCCATCCTGTAGTTTGAGAATGAAAAGCATTTTTCTGTTATGATCACATACAAAATATTAAAAACTGACGATGCTATTCAAGATGTCTTTGCTATCCGCTCATCTCACCGGGTCTGCAGAAAGTTGCTCCCATCTGCGGGGAGATGCCTTTGATGGTATTCACTGGCTGTACCTCTGCCATTAATCTGCCTGGCTTTCTGCCTTTAGCCCTCGCAATTTGTGACTGTGTCCACTTTGCGCCCCATCACTAGGGAAGGGCCATGGTTTATTTCGTGAGCAATTCCAGCACAGAGTAGGTGCATGTTAGAAGGTATCCCTGCGTTCTATAAGACATTATAGATTGCAGAATTGCCATCATTATTATGTAGTCTGCGAGGTGGAAGAGACCTTGGGAACCGCTGTGAGACAGGTTCTATGCTAACCAATTTGACGTTATTCTTTTTAGTGTTTGTGGTGCAATGGAGGGACGTGAAGCTGGTGTTAAGGGTGGGGCACAGAGAGCTAGGAATCATGCTAGAGGCAGCAGTGTGGCCAGGGCCTGCTCCCTGGCCAGAAGTTTTCACATCTGCTGTGGTCCCTGCCACAAAGCCTGCCTTGGGGAGGCTGCCGAGCCTGCTGAAGGTGGAGCTGAGGTTGTGTCTAATCTGGCCAACGGGGCAGCCACTAGCCCCATACGCACTAGAATGTGGCTGGTCCAAATCAGGATGGGCTACAAAATGACAGATACACAGTGGATATCAAAGATCGGCTTCAAAAAAGAATGTAGAATATCTTATCAATGTCGTATGTTGCTTACAACTTGAAATGATAATATTTGGAATTAGATAAACTACATTATGAACATTCATTTTATCTGTTTCTTTTTTCTTTTGAAAATGTGGTTCCTCACAAATTTAAAATTATGTGTGTCCCACTTTACTACTAACCTGCAGTCTTGATCCACAGCCCAGGAAGATGGCCTCGAGTCATATCCAGAGGCTCAGAGTGCGCTGGGGTCAGAAGCAGCCCAGAGACAGCCAGGCTGGGCACCAGGGTTCTCTGTCTGACCAGGCTTGTCTTCTGAACAGAGCGACTTATTTATCAGCTGCTTTGACATCAGCTTCTGCCTCTGTCCTATGAGAGATTTAGTCTAGAACTGGCTTCTGTGCATCTTTCAGCTCTAAAGGTATAGTGACAAGTCATTTCAGCATCAGAGGCCAGACTCTGTGCTGGGAATCTGCTGACTTCAGTTCTGGTTTCTCTTCCATCAGTGACCTGCTGTGTGGCTTGGGGCACGTGGCTATAGCAGTGGCATTTGCTCACCTCCAGTTCTATCATCTTGTTTTTCTAGAAGGGTGAAGGAAGATGAGTGCCACTGTGTGAACTGGGGATCGAACGGGAGACAGCTTCCACATGATCAGAGTCGTGGATGAGTCACGCTGACTCTGCTTTGAGTGGACTTTCCACATTCGGTGGAAAAAGGTAGCTGGTGTGAGCAGCTGTGCAAAGATAAGTGGGACTCTACACTGTGGGGGCTTCTAGAACCACAAATGCTCAATGGAGACAGTCCTCCATTCTACAGTCAGTCTCTATGTCTGCTTGTGGGACCCCGTAACTGTGAGTGAGAGTTCAAAGCCCTGCCTGGTCACAGCTTGCGAAGCCCTGGAGACAGTGAAAGTGAGAGAGGACAGAGGCCCCCGGCGTGGCAACGAGGGAAGCACACAGCTTTCTTTCCCTGGCAGTGCCAACCAACCCATTTTGATTGTGCATCAGGGCTGTTTGTGGTGGCACAGCTCAGCACAGTGTTGGCTATGAAAGGGAAACGAAACAGAAGAACAAAGCAAAGCAAAACAAAACAGAAAAGAGAGAAAAAGCATTGGGAAACTACGGGAAGAACAACTCTCTAAAATATGATCAGGGAAGAAATAGCCAGTGAAATGTGTCATTTGAAGATGGAATGTGTGACCTGCTAATTGAAAGTTGCATACGAGGAACATTTGATATCAATACAATTTACTTAACCAAATTACTGTTATTAGTGAGGAGCAATGACAAAGAATTACCCAACATCCACACATTTAATTTTGGTGATTATTATTTACGCATGATTTATTACCCCCAGTGCAAAGCACAGCTGGGAGGATCACAGAGATGACTCACAAGTTCCTAAGGCCAAATTTTTGTTTTGTTCTCTTTGGCCAAAATGATGGTTTTATCGAATCCCCTGGATGACAGTCTGCACCTGATACGTCCCTACCACCAAATGCATTGGAGGAAATGCAGGAGCATTGAATTATAACTTTGTTTCTAATGAGAGGTTCAGCCTTCCCTTTGTTCTTAGATAAGAAGCCCCAACCAGAGATCTTGAGAAGGATACAAGCCTAATACTTTCTGTAAGACAGTACTTGCAGACTACAAAGGGAACGCAGTAACATCATGTTACGTTCAAATCGCTTGAAATGATTTAATTGCATGCAGTATTTCTATCGTTTTTAGGAAGGCTCCCTTTCCAGGCCCACCGAAAACACTTATAGCACATTCTTAAGCCTGCACAAAAATAATTTGCATAATTGTTATATTTAGAGAACAATGGGACAGAGGGGAATCCCATTCTTGCCCCTGCATCTAATTCTGTGTCAGGTAACACTCTTCCCACTGCCAGGGCCCATCCCTTTCCTATTTCAGTTGGAGTCGGATAGCAGCAGGCAATGTACATTGCAACATACGCATTTAAATCAAATTCCCTTTTATTAGAACACTTTCGGCTGGGCGTGGTGGTTCACACCTGTAATCTCAGCACTTTGGGAGGTTGAGGCTAGCGGGTCACTTGAGGCCAGGAGTTTGAGACCAACCTGGCTAACATGGTGAAACACTGTCTCTACTAAAAATACAAAAATTAGCTGGGAGTGTTGGCATATGCCTGTAATCCTGCCTACTCAGGAGGCTGAGGCTTAAGAATCACTTGAGCCTGGGAGACGGAGGTTGCAATGAGTCCTGATCACAACACTGCACTCCCGCCTGGGTGACAGAGCAATACTCTTTCTCAAAAAAAAAAAAAAAAAAAAAGAAACGTTCACAAAGGATAATTCTAGGGTATATCAGTCAGTAAACCACTGTACCAATAACTTAGCAATGAAAAGGGAATAGTTCATTGAAAATGAATTAAAGGCGGTGACGGGTCCTCCGAAGGGTCACATTCTCAGATTTTCTGAAATTTTCTAAAATTTTTTCTCAGATTTTCTAAAATTTGACTGTGAGCAACTGCCTCATCTGTGTACTCTGGTGCCAGGAGGGGAGTTGTGCTGTGGGTGGAGACAGCTTTGCCCACCTGTCTGCTGGCTAGGCCTCTGGCCAAACCACTGTGTGTGGTGATGAGGTTTTGAACAGAAAGCCGACGGAGCTTTACAACTAGAGTGAAAGCCACAGGCCGTGGAGAGCCTTCTCGGTCCACAGCAAGCCTGGGTACTAATCCGTTGTCAGTGTTTTCATTTGGAAATCTATAAATTCATGAGAATTCTCTCTCTCCTCTATCAACTACTTTTTTACTGATTTCTGTTCCCAGGCTGTCTGTGACGTTCAGCATAAATGCGACCTTTGCCTAATTCTTAAACAGACAGATTTTACCCCCCAATCAAATATCAGGGCGAAGACTCTATCATACAGTGCTGGCCATGGGATGGATGGAGGGGTTGGGTGTTTTAGTGCTTCCTCCCCATAATCTCCTTCTATTTTACCTTCAAACCACCCCAAATAAACACTAATTCTAGGTAAATGTAGTGTCCTTGCTGTGCAAAGGATTTAAAATAATTCCTGCCATGTTCTTGTCACCTCAATCAAATTGTCACCAGCTTCCTTCCTTACCAAACCCTTCCCTGCGGGGAGTCCCCAGAGCTGGCAGTGCTTCAACAGCGGGCCCTTCCTACCTGCAGCCTTCTCTATACTCTCATTTAGTTTCCGGGGAAGCTTGACACTATGGCTGCCCTTAGACTTCCTACCCAATTCAAAATCTGGAAGATTCTCATTTGTTCTAATTCCTACATTTTCCCAAATGGGCCTTTAAAAAAATAAATTTCAGGCCGGGCGTGGTGGCTCACGCCTGTAATCCCAGCACTTTGGGAGGCCAAGGCGGGCGGATCACGAGGTCAAGAGATCGAGACCATCCTGGCCAACACGGTGAAACCCCGTCTCTACTAAAAATATGAAAAAAAAATTAGCCGGGCGTGGTGGCGCGTGCCTGTGGTCTCAGCTACTCGGGAGGCTGAGGCGGAAGAATCTCTTGAACCCAGGTGGCAGAGGTTGCAGTGAGCCGAGGTTGTGCCACTGCACTCCAGCCTGGGGACAGAGCAAGACTCTGTCTCTAAATAAATAAGTAAATAAATAAAAAAAATAAATTACAAATATTTGAAAAGTGAAGTGTTTTTTAATCCAAAAGTTAAACTGCATTGCCCTTTAGATGTCCCAGTGTGGCATGTCAAATCCTGAACTCAGTCGGTTTATCTCTGCTCCAACTAAGTGAAACATAAATTCCCCTGATTTTCACCACCATTTTCTATTGAAGATAGCAATTTTCTGGCTGAGATGCTGTCACGGGAAGCAGCAGGATTGGGGCCTAATCTGAGTTCCATGATGGGGTATTTCTGAACGTATTTAGGCTTCCATTTCCCCATGGACAACGTGAGAAGACATTGTCTCCACCCTCATCATTAAGTGTAGAGATAAATTATGGTTTTGAAAGAATTTTGAGCTCTTAGGATCAATGTGATTTTAAAATCTGCAGAAATCCTTATCACTGCCATTCTATTGCCCTTCAATCTTAGTATCCTGAATCTTTGCTTTTTGCTAATACGACAGCAATGGTTGTTTATGATGATACCTTTGAAAAGCTGCAAGATTCCAAAATGTCCTTTGAATTCCCAAAGAGACCTTCAGAATGCATCCAGTAGATTTTTACTACTTAGTAGACGATAAAGGGCATTCTGGATATTTGGACAAACAAGGATGATATTAACTCTGTCAGTCAGATATTCAAGGATTAAAAACATGATAGGAGAGTCTATTCTCTGTAACAGAGTCTTTCTCCCCGACTCTCACAGAGACACACATACATAGAGAGGAAAAAGAAACTCAACACAGCATGGGCTAGAAGGGCAGCTAGTTAACACAGATTGTGTATATATATGTATACATATGAGAACATGGAATTCTTATAGTTCATAACATAGGACATCCTGGTCTTGACCTGGTGCACTGTAGCATGCAGAGGCCCTTGCTGAGCGTGTGTGTGTGAGGTGTAGGTGCCACACACCAGCAGGCTGCCTACAGCTTATGACTCTTGAATGGGTAATGGGTCTTAGTTTATGCATTTCTCTTACAGGAATGCAATTCTTCTTTGCTAAGAAAATAAGTTTTGAACATAAGTAACTTTAAGGTAGTTCATAAGTTTTAAACCTAAATTTTAGGTAGACTATAAATATATTCTGTAAATATATAAACAGAAAATGGTGGGAAATGAGAGTGAGAAATGTTACTGGTACTGGCAGAATCTAGCAGAGCACTAGACAGATACTGTTAAATGGTCATGTCCCATGGGCCTCCTCACTTCACAGCACGTGACAGTCTAAGGGACATCAGCACTGCATCGGTGGAAGAAGCTGGAAGAGGATAATTCAGGCTTCCTAACAAGTCCATTGTTTATATGGTGAGGTCTCACAGGACCCATGGAACAACACTGGGTGAAGGACTGTGTACGGGTATGACACGGTTTGGATGTTTCTCCCTCCGAATCTTTTGTTGAAATGCGACCTCCAATGTTGGAGGTGGGTCCTGGTGGGAGGTGTTTGGATCATGGGGGTGGGTCCCTCACGAATGGCTTGGTGTCCTCCTCACAGTAATAAATGAGTTCTCACTTGATGAGTCCTCTCAGACAGTGTTTATTAAAAAGTGCCTGGCACATTCCCCCTCTCTTCCTCTCTTGCCATGTGGCACACCTGTTCCCCTCTCGCCTTCTGTTATGACTGGAAGCTCCTTGAGGCCCCACCAGAAATAGACGCTGGCGCCATGCTTCTTGTACGGTCTGCAGAACCATGAGCCAAATAAACCTCTTTTCTTTATAAATTACCCAGTACCCGGTGATTCTTCACAGCAACAGAAAACAAACACAGGGTACCACTGGCCACTCTGTCCAGAGACTTTCATACTCCCTCTCCCTGACCTTGGATCTGCTCATCATCCACCCTTGCTGCTTTGCAACACCCCACTCCAAACAGAAACACTCATTCATGTTCCAGGCCCAGCTGACAACCATGACGGTGTTGTCACACACAGGGCCCACCCCTCCCTCCTCATCTCAGGGTCCTCAGTGAGCTCACGCTCTTGAACGTTTGTGTACATATGTGTGTCTGTCTGCTCAGGAGGTTCCTTCATGTCTGAGAGCATTTCTCACGATAATGATAATCTTCACATCCCTGCCATCACACTTGAGACACCACTTTGTACATAGTAGGCACTTCATAAAGTTTAACAGTTTTTGGACAATCACAAACGTTTGTAAGGCCGGAGTTAGCTCTCTTATGAGTTTAAGGGTGAGAGTGATGGTGTTTTTGCTTTCTGGAGTCTTTAGTTTCTCCTCGAATGTTGTCAATCCCTACTCTTCTGGCCTAAACATCGGTGCTCTTGTTCTCTCTCCACACCTGACTTTTGTGGTGGGGGTGGGGGTGCTATTGCACTTTTGACCACTATTTTCTAATGACCCCCAAGTCTGAGGTTTCGTGTTCACCTCTGTCCTAAGCACTTGCCCTGCGTGATCCCTGCACCAGACATGGCCACCCATATCAACACGGGTCCCTCATCATCCACTTACCAGTCCCTGCTCACTCAACTCCAGATTTTGCTCAGTGATGCTACCAAGTTCTCAGTAACCTGAGCTGGAAACCCTGTGTCTTTTGAATCTGCCTCTTGTTATTCTCAGCGATTCTTCCACATGCAGAATGAGTCGTCTGATTTTCTGTGTAAGACTCCTTCGCATCTTGAAGCTACCCTTCACATCCCTTCGGCAGTATGTTCGAGGCCCCTGGTCACCGGCTCCCCCGGGGCCTGCAGGGGCCCTCAGGCCCAGCACAGTCATCTTTCTTTTCTCCTGTAGAGCACCTCACTCTCTCCTCTCTCTCTGTCTTTCACTGTGTGCAATGCCATTTCTGCGAATTATCTATCCAGCACCATTCTACTCATACTTAAGACATCTGGCTCCAGGACTGTTGTACCTGTTCCCCATTCGATTTTCTCTGGGTCTCCAAGCTCTTTCTTTACACACCTGCAGTAGCAGGGGTTTGTTGTGGCATAATTACCTGTTTACGCTTCATGCCTCTGCTAGACTTAGTTCTCCTAGAGGAAGGACTGTGTTTCATCACCCTTATGTCTGTAGCATAATTATCAGTTAGAAGCTTTATTCATTGAATGTATTTGGTAATCAGCACCTAAAGACATTGGTAGCACGTCGCTCATCTCATTGCAATGGGGACAGAGAAGGAAATGTGTCTAGCTCAGGCTGCTGTGACAAATTACCATAGACCCGGTGGTTTGAACATTTATTTTTCGTGGTTCTGGAGGCTGCAGGTCTGAGGTCGGGGAGCCCGGGTGCTGCTGACAGTGCTCTTTCAGGTGATGTCCTCAGATGACCTTTCCCTGGTGCCTACGTGCAGGGAGAGCTTTCTCATGTCTCTTCCTCTTTTCATAAGGACACCAATCCCATGAGGGAGGCTCCACCCTCATGACCTAATCTAACCCCAGTTACCTCCCAAGGGCCCCACCACCAAATGCCATCACACTGGGGATTAGGTTGTTAGCATATGCATGTCTGAGGGGCACACACGTTCAGTCTACAGCAAACTGGAAGCTCTGGACATGTGTCCTCGGTGAGCCCCATGCTCTGTGGTTTGGATTGGACTGGACTCTCCTTCCGTTTTGGGCCACTGAGTTCTGCTTTATGCCTGTGAGCAAGAGATGTCTGACCTCCTGCCTTTCAGCTTCCCACATCAGGTGACTTGTGCCTGAGGTATTTCCCTGCTTGGTCCTGTCGGAAAGGAAGCAAGATGGCACAGTTTAGACAAAGTGGCATTTGAGATGGTAACTGAAGAAAGATATCTTTGTTTTTAGAGGCAGAGTTCTCTCTCTGTCCTCCAGGCTAAAATGCAACCGTGCAATCACAGCTCACTGCATCTTTGACCTCCTGGCACAGGCCATCCTCCCACCTCGGCCTCCCAAGCAGCTGGGATTACAGGTACATGCTACCGTGCAGATTGTTTTGGACTGGTAGAATGTAGGAAAAGGATCTTTAGGCATGGAGAAAATCATGTGTGAAAACATATTGAGGTCCGGGAGTGAGGAGAGGAGATAAAATCAGTAGCAGATCACTAGGAGGAGAGAATGAAAGACAAGGCTGGCGGGACAGTGTGGCTTTCCACAGAAAACCACCCCAGCCGGCTCACAGATGGCTTGACTCTGAGGAGAGAGGAGGACTTGGAAGGATGAATCCACTGCTGATACTGAGGTGCAGTTTTTCCAAGCTGTGTCAGGTGGCCCACGCAATGAGCCCCATTCAGCCGGAGCTGGATAACCCCGCTGCTTCACTCTCTCAAATGGAAATGCTTAATCAAGGTTTTGAATACAGAATTTTGATCAACAGTGCTGTCCCTTTGGTATACTTGTGGATTATCAGATACCCGAAATAAATGATTAATTCTGGGCTCTATTTTATTTAGTGCCTAATGACAACATCTAACTTCCTGAGTGAGCTCTGCCGGCGACAGGGCAGCGACAGGCACTGACCCAAGCCCAGGTGGCCAATCCATCGGTTCTCTGTGCGTTTCAGCTTCTTATGCCCGCCTGCTGTGCCCAACTTCGTACAGAGCTCAGCGTAATATTTAGCATGAAGAAAATGATGACATTTTGTAATGGGACTTTCTGGCGGGCAGTTAGTGGTGGGAAAGGAATGATGAACTCTCTGAACAATGAGACATGATGTCAGATGTTCTCTTGTCAATTTCAAATCTCCACACTGCTGATTGCATGTGCTGTGTGTGTGTGTGTGTGTGCATATATGCATGTGTGTTTAGTGTGCACATTCTGTCCTGTATAATCACTTTGAGACTTCACAGGACAGGCTATTTATGAAGCATACAACTCATAAAGTCAATGTTCAGCCCTAAATGCTAAGTCCATGCCAACTTAGATCTTGGCCTGCTACAGAAATGGAGAAATGAATACCACGTGGTGAGCTTATATCATGAAAGGCCACGATATGTGCTACACATGCGTGGTTCTTCCCCCGGGACGTGTCCGGAGCATAGCAGGTACTGGGTCCGTAGAAGAGTTTCATTTGGTCGGGATAGTGTCAAGTAAGTTTTACCTGAAAGACCAGCGTTCTCTCATTGGGCTAACCCCAAAGTGCCGAGACATTCCCTCCTGTAAGCCTGGCTAGCCCTGCCATGCTGTTTTTCTTGTGGTGGCCTTCACTTCTGTGTGAGGACAGATCTGTTTCATGATGACACGTGTCCTTGCTGCTTCAGCGTGGTGCAGTCACAGAGCACTGGACCAGGGGACACTGGGATGGAAGAAATGAACCTTGCTCTTTCTCATACTCGGCCAGACCGTGGTCCAGAGGTGCACAGCATTTCCAGTCGCTGCCACAGGCAGGTGGAGCCCTTCATCCCCACTTCCCAGGCGAGAAAACTGAGGCCCGAAGTAGAACAACACCTAGTTATTATGCATCATGGAGGTGTCAGGGAAGGAATGTGTGTGTGTGTGTCTGTGTATATCTGTGTGTGTCTGTGTGTCTGTGTTTCTCTGTGTGGGTGTCCATGTCTGTGTGTGTCTCTGTGTTTGTCTTTGTATGTGTCTGTGTGTATATCTCTGTTGTCTTTCATGTGTCTGTGTATGTCTCTGTGTGTCTCTGTGTCTGTGCGTGGCTCTGTGTGTGTGTGCATAGACACATATGTGCTTAGGGGCAGTGTAGGAACACGGGCCGGAAGAAAAACGTTCTTCTTTTCACCTGAACCCTGTGGTGAACATCCTCCGTTGGCTTCCAGAGCGGTCAGCTGTTGGCTGTCCTTTTGTGGGGACAGCCTCGGACGGAGAGTGCCGTGTTCAGCTTTGCGGAGCCATGAGCTCTCGCTCAGACTTTGGACATCACATGTCTGATGGATTTGGACGTGCTTGTTTCTGTAATGAAAAAAACATGTTGCTTCTCATGGATAATAACTTTTGACTTCCTGGACAGCTGTTTTGTTTTGTTTACTTTAGCAGAAAGTATTCCACCCTTTAAAAATATTACTCTCTTTTTAATCTGTTTTAGAGTATTAAAAATACATCGATGTGTTTATATTTAAAAACGAGAAATGTCAAAAACATTTTTATAGCATCTTTCTTTTAATCTTTGCATAAAGGACTCTGTGGGTGGGAGTAGTTTCTAGGTTATGTTCAATTTTGTCCATTTCTGAGAAAACTTGTTTTCTCTGTTAAGGATTCTATGCCTTTTGTGCTGGACTTATGTTCAGGATTTTAAAAAGGCATATCATATTTCTTTGATCCTAGTAGTTTGAAGTATATGTTAATATAATATTAGCCTCTTTAGGATTAAAATTCATTTGCTCATGATATTTAAACCTGTAAAAAGCATTAAACTGTTTGAATGATGCCACATTCTCTTGCACGTTTTATTTTTGTTTTTAGCTATTTGGAACGTAACTGGCCATGCTCCTTTGTAGAAACCCGGGACAGTCTTTACCCCGGGTTGAGTCAGAGGCACTCAGAGCACATCCAGAGGTGCTAAAAACAATCTGAGTGACTAAATCCCCTCTTTCTGTGCCAAATGGTGAGAACGCGCCTGTGTGTCCCACTGCTTGGTGACATGGAAGAGAAATGACCTTTGCTGTTGGTAATTTCAGGCTGCTGCTCACAGGAGAAATGACCCCATAAAATGTTTTCAGCTGTTGACAATGTAAACAGACAGAATTACTGGAAAGAAAAAAAAAAATTCTACCTTTGAAACAGTCAAGAGCTTTTTCTCTTTCATTTGGAAGTAATGATTGGAGCACTTTGAGGAGCCACAAATGTACACAAGTTAGTGATGCTTTGTAGTTTTTTTGTGGGAAAGCATTGATGACACTTTTCCCCTCTCTTAATCTTATAGTTTTATTCTCTCACAAAAGCACATTAAATAAGATAAAGACCTGTGATACTATGCAATGAACGCCAAAGTGACTAAAATGAAATGAAAAGATATCATTAATTCGTAAAACTTCTACATTTAATCAAGCAGAATTGCAGAGACATAGCTGCAAAATAGTCAACTTAGTATAATGGAAAGATCTAATTATCTGCATCTAAAGTTACCTCATTAATGTTTAATGTCAGCCATAAATCCATTCATTTATTAGAAATGAGAAAAAGAAATGGAAATAACCATGGGGCTTTTGGCCATTGTGCTGACTGTCACCCGAGGCTGAGAAACTGTTCAAGGGTGGAGGGCATTTTTTCTTTATTTCCACCTCCCCGTCTCCCTCCAGACTGTCAGGGCCTTGGGAGAGACAGTAAGTGTTCTTTGAATGGATGCATTGGAATTCAATGGGTTTTCTTGTTCATATCATTTTCTGCTACACAGGAAAAGTCCTCCAAGGGTCAAAAGGATGCTCAAGTATAGTCACACAGTGTTGTTTCCCCTGGCAAACCCATTTCTCCTGTGGGGCTTCCCAGGGCAGCTCCTCTCACCTAGGATGCTTGTTATACTGAGGATGATGGAGAAAGGGCTCCTGGAACCACCCATCAGGTAAGTCTTCTTTTGCATTTGGACTTTCTATCTTTAAATTTGATTTGCCTTTACAACTGAGAGGTCGTGGTACCTCTGGTTTTCTTGAACCAGACAAATAATTTCAAAGACATTATTTGGTTTACTAATTAATTGTCCCTTGAGACCAGTTGCATGTAAGAGAATGCGTTGTCCATCTCTGTAAACCCTTCCCAAAGTAAATTAGGAATCTAAGTTGGGTCCAGAAATAGATGACGTTACTCTAGCCTTGGAAGGTCTTGTTAATCCTCAGGCCCTTGTGCCGTTCCCTCGCTATTTCGGCCATGGAGCTGTGTGGGTGTTCACCTAGACCGCTCTTGCTGGGTGTAATTTTTATGATGCCTGTGGTTTTGACATTGTGAAGTATTCCTTCTCCCCAGGTAGGTCATGACGATTGGTTGTTTTATATCCCATCCATTGGCACTACAGTTGACAAAGGTATTTTCAGCCTGCAGAATCCTACCCAAATTCAGTGTGAAGCAAGTTCCCATGAGATGATTATTCGCTAATTTGAGAACTGAAAAGTAAGTAAAAAGAATTTCCCTTAGGATTCAAAACAAATACCTTCCTACCAGCCAGATATCTGCACTGACATTCTCTTACAATATCAAAAATTGTGGAATGTTTTAAAACTATTTCCAAAGGTCTACCTTTTAAGTCCATTGCTTGCATGTTGAATAACCTCGTAAATGCACAACATTGGAACATCAAAGCAAATGCTACCCATTTATCACTATGGTTTAGACGGTGAGCACACAGACCATGCTCCTCCTTGGTGCCTGGGGTACGTGATGGATGAGTCACTGGGAAGGATGTCAGAACAGCCACCATTTAGCCAGAGGCAAGAACTTCGTAGACTAAGAATCAGAGCTGGCAAACCCAGATTCTGGAACAGCCTGTTTAATTCCAATTCCCCATAACTTAGACTCAGACTTGTGACGGGAAAAATTTAGCACCAGCAGGCCTACAGAGAGCTTTAATACTGGAGGTGTATTTAATGTTTATGAGTCCTATATAATCCAGAGAACTTGTTTGTTCCTTTGCAAGGTGGTACTTCTCATCTACTTCAAAGGCTAACTAAATTTAAAAAAATGGCTAGAATTGCTAGCCACTCTTCATTACCACATACTTTATGGAGGTATGCGGAGTAATTTCATTTACTTTTACTTCAGGGACTGTTACATACCTATGTCCCATTTCATCTTCATTCTTTCAAGTTGATGCCCAGATCTCCAGATTAACTCTTATGAGCGTGATACAGTTTCTCAGGTATCTTTCTTCTTAGTCTACTGCCCTAACTTTGGGCATGGATCCGTAATTCTAATTACTCTGCACACATACGTGAATACCTCTCTCTCTCTCACAAACACACGCATACACACACAGAGACACACACAAATCATACATATGTCAAAATGATTGAAGGGAAATTGATCAAAATATTAAGAATAGCATATTGCTTGATAAGGATATGGTAATTTTTATTTTTTATGTTTTCTTATTTAAAAAATTCTTTAATAAACATCAACCAATTTATTATCAGAAAGATACTATTAAAATGTTTCTGGGGAGGTTCACATTTATAAATTATAAAACAAGATCTGTATGTATGTATGCATACACATCACCCCCAGGTATATGTGTAAATCTTATTTTTTGGCCATCTACAGCAAAAGTTGAAGGATAAAAATATCTGCTAAGAGGAGAAGTTTTACTTTAAAGGATAGGTGTCTTAATTTAATACTATATTTTCCTGCTATTAAGGTGCCATCAGTTTTTATGGCATAGTAGCATTTGGGGTATGACTCAGAAAAACCCTTTATGACGTCCTATGGTCATAAAAACCATTCTAATTTCAGATATGTTAAAATGTACATTTTAGGATTTGTAAAATATGAAATAACCCCTGTCTTACACAACTTCAGAAAGCAAATTATTAGGGAGCACCATCCAGGTTATTTTGTAAGGTTAGGGCAACCCCAATATCAAATCCTGACAGATACTGCAAGATAAAGAAATTGTAGATCAGTGTTTGTCAGGAATGTAGGTAGACCCTTCATTAAGTATTACCAAACTGCAAGTAGTGATCTTTTAAAAAGAAAATGATGTATAACGAACAAGTGGCATTCATCTCAGCACTGTAAGGTTGGTGTAACATCTGAAAATTAATCAATATAATTTGCCACAGAAAAATATAATCAGCTAAACAGATGAAGAAAAAGTACATGAAAAGATATTTTATGAGTAAAAAACACACTTTTTAGCTAACTAGGGAAAAGACAACTTTCTTAATTTTATAAAAAGTGTCTACAAAAATCCCACAGCAAACATGTACTTGATGGTGAAATGTGGAGTGCTTTCTCCCTTGGATTTGGAACAAGACAAGGATGATTGATTTTATCACCCCTGCTCAACATCGTACTGAAAGTTCTAGCCAGCACAAAAAAGTGATAAAAACAGATAAAAAGCATGAAGTCTGAAAAAGAAATAAAATTGTCATTATTTGCAGATGACATGATTATGAGTTAGAAAACTCAGAGGAATGTACCAAAAATGAACCTACATAATTTAATAAAGAAATTTTAAAATGTCATATTATACAAGGTCAACATACAAAAATCAACATATTTCTATATACCAGCAGCAAACAATTAGAAAATGAAATTTAAATATGCCTTTTACGATAGCATCAAAATAATTAAATTCCTTGGAATCAAAATAATAAAAAGCTAAGACCTCTACACTAAAAACTATAAAATACAAGCTGAACATCCTTAATCTGAAAATTTAAAACCCCAAAAGCTCCAAAATTCAAAACCTTTTGAATGCTGGCGTGACAAGTGGGAAATTCCACACCTGACCTTATGTGATGGGTCACAATCAAAATGCAGATGCAGTTTCCAGCATCTCCAAGGGAAAAAAGACACCCCCAGGCCTGTTTAGCTGCAACGTGTCTCTTCTGCACATGCTCATATTCCCCCAGACGAGCATGCCCACAAAGGGTGACAAGACTGCACATGTGCGGGCTGGATGCGCTAACAGCAGGTTCCTCACGAGGCCCTATATGGGGCCAAGACCTGTGTGCGTCACTCACTGTGTGTTTTTTTTTTGCTTATTCTCTTCACTGTGGTGTAAAGATATTGTTGAAAGTGTCAGAAAGGACTGCAATTACCCCTCTGGGTAACAGTGGTAAGAAAAAGAGGAAGCATTTTTATTTCTCTGTAGTGCAGGAAGTCAAGCTGTCAGAGAAACTAGATGGCAGTGGCATCTTACAGAAGAGTGAGGTGTTGGAATGGCCACCATACATGACCTGGTGAAACAGAGGGTACCCTGTTAAAGTTGTATGTTGAAAAGGATAAATAGAATTACGAAAAATAGAAAAACCATACATACGACAAAAAAAAATGAAGAACTTGATTATGTATTAAAAGAGTGGATTTGTCAGTATTGCAGTGGACACAGGTTGCTTAATGGTGTGCTGATCATGAAACAAGCAAAAATCGATTGTGATGAACCGGAAACTGAAGAGAACTGAGACTATTCAATAGGCTGGTCACAGAGATTTGAGAAAAGACACAGCATTAAAGTTTTAAAGGTGTTTGGTGATAAAACATCTGCTGATCATACAGCAGTGGAGAAATTAATTGATGAGTTTGCCAAAGTAATAGCTGGTGAAAATCTGACCCCAGAACAAGTCTATAATGCTGATGAAAAATCTCCGCTTTGGTGTTATTGCTCTAGAAAGACGCTGACTACAACAGATGAGATAGACCCTATAGAAATGAAGGATCCCAAGGACAGAATAACTGAGCTGGGAAGTGCTAACGCAGCAGGCACACACAAGTGTAAAGTTGTTAAGGTAGACAAAAGCTTGTATTCTATGTTCAAGGAGTGACTTTCTGACCGGTCTCTCATTATGCTAATAAAAAGGCACGGATTATGAGGGATATCTTTTCTGACCGGTTTCAGTAACACCTTGTCCCCATAGCTCCTGCTCACTGCAAGAAAACTGGGCTGGATGATGACTACAAACTTTGTTATTCCTTGTCAGCTGTTCTGTTGATCCTCCAGCTGAAGCTGTCATCATAAAATGTTTATAGCATGTGCTTTTCCCCAAATGTGACTTAATTAATTCAGCCATATGACCAGGCTATCCTTAGATCAATGAAGAGTAAATATAAACACACTTTCTGGGACAGCATCCTAGTAGCACTGAATACTGTGGGTGTGAAAGGAGTCCAGCATGAGGGCGCTGAAGGTGCCATTACCAGTGCTTGGAACACAGTGACTCTAAAGACACAGCCGTGCATGCCTAGCACAACCCCAGCCTGGACTAGGCTCAGTGTTGACGAGTGACAGCACAGTAACTTTGGATCCTGTATGGCAACTGAGAAAAAATGACGTCTGACCTTATCACATATGCAAAAACATACGCCTTCTGAGTCCATCAGCAAGCTGGAAGAAACAGATATCAAAGAACATAGAAAACAGGCTCCAGTTGTTCACTCATTGACTGATGGCAAAATGGCTGACATCATTCTGAATCAAGGTGATCATGTGCCTACGGGAGACATGGTAAAAACATGTGATGAGCTCATTGAAGACCGAGAGTGGTGTGCGTCCATAGCAGAACAAAAAATCAAGTCAGTTTAGAAAACCAAATAGAGATTTCTAAGATAAAAACCGCTGTTAATGAGGCAGATGATTCTGAGGAAAACGTTTTTAAAAAGCCACCCAGCAGAGCGCCTCCTCATCCCTAGAGGACCCCCTTCTTGGTCCTTCAACTGCTTCTCATGTTTCTTCTCAGCTATAAAAATAAAACACAATGCATAATAACTGCTTAATCAAAACACAGCACTGTAGGTGGATACTTGGGGCCTGCTGTTGTTTGCAGCTGATACGGGCCTTCTGATGATGCCACGGTGCTGCTTTGTTGCTCTGAACATATTATTTTTCTACTGTATTAATGATGTGTCGTATATTTTACTGTTAAGTACTTATGTGTGAAGACGTGTAAGAAACTGATTGCTTACTGGTGGCATCTAAATTCAGAGTCAGGAGTGATGGTGATGGCAAACACGGATCATTCTCATAGGTGGCGGAGGGAGTGGCATCTTTGCTTTCTGATGGTTCAATGCACACAAACTTTGTTTCATACACAATATTATTAAAATATCATATAAAATTACCTTCAGGCTATGTGTTTAAGGTGTATCTCAAACATAAATAAATTTTGTGTTTAGATTCGGGTCCCATGCCAAAGATATCTTAGGTATACGTAAATATTCCAAATTCCAAAAGAATCTGAAGTCCGAAACACTTCTGTCCCAAGCATTTTGGATAAGGGATACTCAACCTGTATTGCTGAGAGAAGTTCAGAAAGACAGAAGTAAATGAAAAGATACACTATGCTTGTGAATTGGGAGACTTACTATTATAAGATAAACATATCCTTCAAATTATTTGTAGATTCAATGCAATATTTATAAAATTCCCGTAATTCTATTAA
>CAUYLG010031268.1:0-14910 GCA_963573385.1 Cacajao melanocephalus | reverse complement strand
CCTATCAGTCATAAATTAGGTCTTTTCACATAGTCCCATATTTCTTGGAGACTTTGCTCATTCCTTTTTACTCTTTCTTCTCGAATCTTGTCTTCTCGTTTCATTTCATTAAGTTGGTCTTCGACCTCTAATATCCTTTCTTCTGCTTGATCAATTCAACTGTTAACATCTGTGCATACTTCGCAAAGTTCTCGTATTGTATTCTTCAGTTCCATTAATTCACTTATATTCTTCTCTAAATTGTCTATTCTTGTGAGCATTTCGTCAAACCTTTTTTCAAGGTTCTTAGTTTCTTTACATTGGGCTAGAACATGTTCTTTTATCTCAGAAAAGTTTCTTATTATCCACCTTCTGAAGCCTAATTCTGTTAATGGATTGCACTCGTTCTCCATCAGGCCTTGTTCCCTTGTTGATGAGGAACTATGATCCCCTGTAGGAGAGGCATTCTGATTTTGAGTATTCTTAGCCTTTTTACGCTGGTTTCTTCCCATCATTGTAAGTTTATCCACCTGTGGTTTGTAATTGCCAACTTTCAAATTAGGTCTCTGAGTGGACGTCCAACTTGTTGATTCCCAGCTCCAAAATCTGAGCAACCCACTGCGCTGACTAAAACAGCGGCATTAAGATTCATGGTGCTTTTCTACCCGGGAATCTCCAGTCTGTCTTCCCTCTTGAATCCCTTTTTCAGTCAGGTAAATAGGCGACTGCCTTCCCAGAGCTCCAAACGTCGACCAAAAGGGGACTCAGTCCCGTTTACTCTGCACCGAGAACCACCGCGCCGGGGCGCCGGCAAAACTGCCACGCCAGCCACAAGAGTTGCGCTGGCGACCCGTGGGGCTCCTCCGCTGGGAATCTCCTGGTCCGCGAGCAACAAAAATTCATCTGTAAGTGTGGTGTCCTCTCTTTCCGTGCGCTTTCTCTGGGAGCTACAATCCTGAGCTGCTAGTAGTCAGCCATCTTGGATCTCTCTCTGCACTGCTTTTCTTTCTCGATGTTTTCTTAATGAAATGTCAGATGGAAGCCCTACAAAAATGAGTCTATGATGAATGTCCAATCAATGTCCAATAATGAATTACTAATTATTGTTCAATAACCAACCACGCTCTTTCAAGGCCTGCCCTGGAAGCAAAGGTTGACTGTTGTTACTATCAGTCCCTCCTGGGGAGATGGGCTGCCCCCTCAGCTTCATTCTCCTGAAGCTGTCCTTCTGTATGCCCATTTTTGGAAAGACACAGCCTAATCCAGGTCTGTGACCGTTCTTTTTTGGTCTTAAAATTACTTGATCAATTTGTTCTGCTGTTTGTCTATATTCATGTCAAGAGGGTTTCCTTGTCTGTGTTGTCAAACCCTCCTGCTACCGTTCATTTCAGATATTTAATGAGCTCCTGCTATGTACCAGGCACTGGGGGTACAAAGATAAATGAAGTAAACCAGAGGCCGTGCCATCATTGCCCTTAAGTGTTTGCACTGTGTGTGTGTGTGTGCATGTGTGTGTCTGTATGTTGGGATATGGGTGTTGGAGTGGTTGAGAGACTGGGCATTGTAGGAAAATATACTATATTGTAAAGAGGACTGTCAAGGAAGAGCTAAATATGCATCAGTACAAATGCTAGCTAGATATTTTATACATATCATCTCATTTACTCATCAATGTAAATCTGTAAAGAAAGTACTGTTATTATTCCCATTTTACAGAAAGGGGATGTGGGGTCATGTCATTGCTCTAAGGCCACACAGCTAGTAAGTGGCAGAGCCAGGACTCATATCCATGCCTTTCTAAGGTCACAGTTTTTTTTTATAAATTGTAGTAAATATACATAACATAAAATTTACCATCTTAACTATTTCTAAGTGTACACTCAATAATGTTAAGTACATTCATATTGCGGTACAACCAATGCCCAGAATGCTTTTTATCTTGCAAAACAGAAACTATACTTATTTAATATGTACTTCCCATTTGTTCCTCCCCAACACCTGGCAACCACCATTCTAGCTCCTGTCTCTATGAATTTGACAATCTCGGGTAACTCAAGTGATACCATACAGTATATGCCTTTGTGTGACTGGCTAATTTCACTCAGAATAGTTTCTTCAAGGTTCATCCATGTTGTAATTTGTACCAGAATTTCTCCCCTTTAAGGATGACTAATATTCCATTGCATACCATACTTGGTTTATCCAGTCATTCGTCAGTGGACAGTTGCATTGCTTCCATGTTTGGCTCTTGTGAATAATGCTGCTATGAACATGGGTGTACAAATATCTCTTCAAGAGGCTCCTTTCAATTTCTTTTGGATATATGCCCAGAAGTGGAATTGCCAGGTCATATGATAATTCTACATTTAATTTTTTGAGAAACTCTCATACTATTTTCCACAGTGGCTGCACCATTTTACATTCCCATCAAGTGTACAAGGGTTCCAATTTTTCCACATCCTTGACAGCACTTGTTATTTCTTCATTTCTTTCTTTTTTCTCTTTCCTTCCCTCCCTCCCTTCTTTCTTTCCTTCCTTCCTTCCTTCCTTTCCTTCTTTCTTTTTCTTTCTTTCCTTCTTTCTCTCTTTCTTTCTCGTGTGTGAGTTCTTTCTATATTCTGGATATTAACCCATCATTAGATATATCATTTACAAGTATTTGCTCCAATTCTGTAGGTTGCTTTTTTACTCTGTTGATGGTGTCCTTTGATTGCACGCAAGTTTTTAATTTTGATGCAATCCAATTTATCTATTTTCACTTTTGTTGCTTGTGCTTTTGGTTTCATATTTAAGAAATAATTGCCAAATCCAATATCACGTAGCTTTCCTACTGTGTTTTCACCTAAGAGTTTTATAGTTATAGTTTTAGCTCTTACATTTAGGTCTTTGATCCATTTTGAATTAGTGTTTGTATATGGTGTAAGGTAAGGGTCCAATTTTATTCTTTTGCATGTAGACGTCTAGTTTTCCTGATACCATTTTTTGGTCCTCTGCTGTTAGCCACTTTTAAATGTACCATTCAGTGGAATTAAGAACATTCATGTTGCTGGGCAACCATCACCATTATCCATCTCCAGAACTTTTCATCATGCCATACTGGAACTCTGTACCAAAAAACAATGGCTCCCTCCCCCTGGCCCCTGGAAACCACTGTTGTACTTTCTTCTTCCATGAATTTGTCCCAGTCTTTGTTCTTGAGAACCATGCTCTACATGGGAAATTGTAACAGCACAGAGCAGGGACACTTAGTTCTGGACCGGTGGGGTGTTGGTAGGAGGATGACAAGTGTAAGAAGAGGCTTTTGAAGGAGGGGTGCCCAATCTGGGTAGGTACCAGCCAAGCAAGGGAATGAGGGAGGAGCTACATGTCAGCAGTTGGGATGAGCAGAAGCAAAGGCTTGTGAGGCAGTTTCAGGTATTCTGGGCACCATGAGTTGTCCCAGTCAGTCCCTCTTGCAGGGGTAGGGGTGCTTGGCCAGGCATTGAGGCTACTAAATTATTTCCCAGCTGTTTCTTCTTTGAGATCCCCCCTTCCTTTCACCTTCCCTGTTCAGAGCTGACTTTTCTTTCCTTCCATCTCATTCCTCCTCTTTTTTAAAATCATGAACTTCATTGTGAAAGATAACATATGTACCTTGTATTACTAGCCCATTCTCGCACTGCTACAAAGAAATACCTGAGACTGGGTGATTTACAAGAAAAGAGGTTTAATTGGCTCATGGTTCTGCAGGCTGTTCAAGAAGTATGGTGGCATCTGCTTCTGGGGAGGCCTCTGGGAGCTTTTACTCATGGTGGAAGGCAAAGTGGGAACAGGTGTCTTCACATGGCCAGAGCAGGAGGAAGAGAGAGGGGGGGAGGTGCCACCCACTTTTAAACAACCAGATCTCATGAGAACTCACTCATTATACAGTATCAAGGGGGGCTGGTGTGAAACCCATTCATGAGACCACCCCCATGATCCAATCACCTCCCACCAGGCCCCACCTCCAACATTGGGGATTACAATTTGACATTTGGGGTGACAGATCCAAACCATATAATACCTTATAATCCATGGATATGTGTGATTAATTCTCACAGTGTAAACATGCCCATGTGCCCTGATTCAGAGTGAAATCTTACCAGCACCCCAAGAGACCCTTTCCAGTGACTTCTGACACCCTTCCCCCAAAGGTAACCACTATTTTGACTTCTAACAAAATAGACAACCTTTGCCTTGTGTTTCTCATATAAATGAATCCTACAGAATATACTCTTCTGTGTCTGGCTTCTTTGGTTCAGCATTCCTCCTTTTGTTCTGGGCCGATTCTGATCTTGCTTGAACATCAGAAAATGCTCACTGTGCTAGTCTTCATCCCAGCCGAGATGATGGAAGGGAACTGGCTACACAAATAGAAGGTGGTGTCACAATTCGCAATAAACTGCAGTACAAGAAGTGTCTCTGGCCTGGCCCTGCGGGGCTGCTGCTGGAAAATGGATGGTGCCCATTGGGGGGTCTAATGGAGGAGGGACAGCGTTTGCCCTGTGCTATTCTCCTAATATTTCAAGGAGAGTGAAGCTTAGAGTTGGTAAGCATTCCCAGAAGGGCCACAAATTGCATTTTAGCTTGTTTCAATTGCAGAATGAAATGGCTTGTTTTCTTGGAAATGTTTATTTTCCCCCCTTGGTCCCTTGCCCTCTGTTTCCCTGGCTCTCAGGTGCATAGTTTCCTTCCTCCCTTCCTCCCTCAACTCTTGCCCCTTTTGGCAGTTACGTTTCTGCAGAGTTTAGCCCTCCCTGGACCCAGGAACTTTCAGCGAGTCTTGGACTTGGAAGATGCAAGAGCTACAAGGAATCCTGAAGATTAGCTGATTCACCCCACCCTTCATTATTTAGACTTAAGAAAAAGACTAAGAGATAGTGTATATAAACTGTAAAATCTCAGCATATAGCTCAGATAGCAAATCAATTCAGATGGAATAATACATTTAATTTTAAATGTTATGTAACTACCACTGAATCAAGATACAGGCCTGGCACAGTGGCTCACATCTATAATCCCAGCACTTTGGGAGGCTGAGGTGGGCAGATCATTTGAGCCCAGGAGTCCAAGACCAGCCTGGGCAACATAGCAAAACCCTGTCTATACTAAAAATACAAAAATTAGCCCAGTGTGATGGTGTGCACCTGTGGTCCCAGCTACTTGGGAGGCTGAGGTGGGAGGATGGCTTGAGCCCAGGGGGTGGAGGTTGCAGTGAGCTGAGATTGCATAACTGCACTCCAGGCTGGGCTGGACTTTGAGACTCTGGGTTTTGAGACTCTGTCTCAAAACAAACAAACAAAAGAGCAAGATGCAGAGCATTTGCAGTACCCGGAAGGTTTGCTCTTCCTTTCGCCGCAGTCCATCTCTATTCCTCGTCCACTTGCCTGTTGTTGAACTTCACATAAAGGGAATCATACAGTACATATTATTTTGTGTCTGGCTACTTTTGCTCCACATCAGGATTTTGAGATTAATCCACATTGTTGCATATATTAGTAGTTTGTTCTCTCTCTCTCTCTCTCTCTTTTCAGAAATGCTATCATGAATTTATCTATTCTTTTCTGACAGTTGGGCTGTTTCCAGTTTGGGCTACTGTACCAGTTTGTTAGGGCTGCCATAACAGACCACCACAGACTTTTTGGCTTAAATGACAGAGATTTATTTTTTCTATTATTCTGAAAGCTAGAAATCCACAATCAAGATTTTGGCAGGGTTGACTTCTTCTGAGGGCCTCTCTCCTTGGCTTGGTTGGCCGTCTGTCTTTTCTCTGTGTCTTCACATGGTCTTTCCTCTATATATGTGTCCTAGTCTTTTTTTATAAGGATACCAGCCATTTGGGACTAGGGTTCACCACAATGACCTCATTGAACCTTAATTATCTCTTTTTGTTTCTTTGTTTTTGAGATGGAATTTCACTTTTGTTGCTCAGGCTGGAGTGCAATGGCAGGATCTCGGCTCACCACAACCTCCACCTCCCGAGTTCAAGTGATTCTTCTGCCTCAGCCTCACAAGTATCTGGGATTACAGGCATGCACCACCACGCCTGTCTAATTTTGTATTTTTAGTAGACACAGAGTTTCTCCATGTTGGTCAGGCTGGTCTCGAACTCCTGACCTCAGGTGATCTGCCCACCTCGGCCTCCCAAAGTGCTGGGATTACAGGCATGTACCACCACACCTGGACTTTAATTACCTCTTTAAAGGCTCCAAATACGATCATGTTCTGATGTACTAGGGGTTTAGTTAGGACTTCAACATATGAATTTGCGGGGGACACAAGTCCATAACAGTTTCTACCAGCAAAGCTGCCATGAACATTTTGGTGCAGATTTCGTACATGTACAGTTGTCCGAAGTAGGTGAGCCAATTTACACTCCCACAGCAACGTGTGAGTGTTCCAGTAGCTCTGCATCTTCGCCAACCACCTCATTTTACGGATGAGAAACAGAGATCTACAGAGGGGGTGCATTCTCCATATCCCAGGTTCAAGCAATCCTCCTGCCTCAGCCTCCAAAGAAGCTGGAAATGAGGCCCTCACCACCACCCTGGCTATTTTATTTTATTTTTATTTTTAGCAGAGATGAGGTCTTGCTATGTTGCCCAGGCTGGTTTCAAACTCCTGGGCTTAAGCGATCCTCCTGCCTCAGCCTTCCAAAGTGTTGGGATTACAGTCATGAGCTGCCCTGTTGGGCCACTTTCCTCCTTTTAATGGCTAAATAACATTCAATTAGATGGATGTATCCCATTTTGTTCATCCATTCATCCTTTGCCAGACGTTAGAGTTGTTTCCACCTTTTGGCTATTGTAAACAGTGCTGCTGTGAACACTGGTGTACATGCATTTGTTTGAATACCTGTTTGCAATTCTTTTGGGTATTTATGTAAGGGTGGAATTGCTGGTCATAAGGTAGTCTATGTTTAACTTTTTGAGGAGCCACCAAATTGTTTTCCAATAGCCCAATAACGTTTTACTGAAGTTAAATAGAATAGAATAGGCAGGGGGGAGTCTGGGAAGCAGGGATGAGAGCTTTTCCTGTCCTTCACAGGCAGCGCTGGACTCTGCCATTTACCGGCTGTGTGATCTGGGTCAACGTACTTAAATTCTCTGGGCTGCCTCCTAATCCTCAAAGTGGAGAAAATAAAACCTAATTTCTGCGAGCTGCGTCAGATACTGTTTCTGAAGCTCCAGGCACAGAGCAAGCCTTGCGCATTGATTGCCTTCCCTTACTCCCTGACCTTGCGTTTTCGCACTTCACTCGCTGCCATGTGGCCTCGGAGCCCAGTCCGCACCTGCAGCCCCCAGCTGAGCCAGGCTGCAGACTACAACTCCCAGCGAGCACTTCTTCCCGGCTTCCTCTCCCCCGCTGCTGCGCATGCTTTGGCAGACGTGGCACCGGGAACTCGAAGGCGGGGAGCGGCTGGGAAGTGGCGGTGGTGGTTGGCCGCGGTGGAGCTAGCGAGCGGGCGGGCGCGGGCGCGGGCGCGGGCGCGGGAGAGGAGACAGGAGCCAGCGGTGGGCAGCGGCGGCGGGGATGGCGCGGGCCGGGCCTGCGTGTCTGCTGCTGGCGATCTGGGTGAGACTGTGGGGCAGGGGTCCGTGCCGGCACGTGTGCCCCGCGTGCCCTTCTGCGCTCTCTGCTCCAGCCCTCTGCGGGACGTGCTGGGAGCTGCCCGGGGGCGCCGGGATGAGGGCGTGCGTGCCAGCAGGCGGGCACGGGGTGCTACGCGGGAGACAGCGGGAGTCCCGGTGCCCTCCCCGCCTAGCGCTCCCAGGCGCAGGGGCAGGAGGCAGCTCTGGGGCGCCGGGCGATCCCTGGCCGGGTGCTTGCGCCACGGCCACAACTTTGCGGGCGTGCAGGTCGGGGGACAGCCACCAGCTCCGACGGGACGCCGGCGGGCTAGGGGTTGCTCCCCGCGTCAGACTCCGAGCCCTGCACCTGTGTGAGTGCGGGGTGGGATGGGAATGCTTACCACCTGCGCTGCCAGAAACCTTGGTTTAGGGCCACGTTGTTCTTGGTTTCGACCCCAGGCGGCTGAGAAACTGCGGGCCACCACCTGGGCCTCCGCCCACAGGCCGGGCTCGGTGGGCTGGGTGGGGTTGACGTGGTCCGCCCGGGTGGGGGAGTTCTGCTCCTACACCCAAGTGAGGCTGGCTCGAGCCACAGCCACTTTCTAGCTGTGTGACTTGGAGGCTCATTTCATGTATCTGAGCTTGTCTCCTCATCCATGAAGTAGAAAGGCAAAGGTACCCCCATAAGGTGGTTCTAAGAGTCGGATGAGGTCTTAGAGAAGGAAGCTGTGTAAACTGCAAAATCTTGTAAGAGTGCAAAAGGAGTGGGCTCCAAGAAGAGTTTGCTACACTTGGGGGGCGGGGGGACCCCAGGCATCCCTGAGAGAGGTCGGAATGGGTGTGCCTGCTGGCCCAGGACTGGGGTTTGGCCTTCGTGGGTGTGTGATGGGATATCCTGGCCTCCTTCCTTATCTTTCCCATAACTTATGCCCTTCCTTATTTTAGGACCAGCCTGGGTCCTTTTCTCCTGAAGTTCCAGGGAACTCCGTGTTCCTGGCACCCTCCCCAACCCAGATTTTCCCATTATTTTCCATTTGGGTGTGGCAAGGACACTGGGCAAACGGAAAGAGAAAAAGAGTGTGGGTTGAGTTGCTTGAAACATTTCCATCTCCCAATACCCTGGCCTTTTGGATCACCAGTGAGGAGTGGCCTGGTACTCTCTGATTGGAAGTGGGTGGGGAGAGAAACCTCCTGTTCTCTTAGGTCTGTGTTCTCCCTCCGGGGGAGAACCAGCCTAGAGTGGGGCAGTATGACTTCATTGCGTTTAGGTTTGTTGAACACTCTCTTTGCCATCAGTTCGCTGGAGCCAGTTGGTCTGGGTGGGTCTCTGGGCTAGGAAGGACTGTGCAGAGGAGGGAGTCATCTCCTGCGAGGCCCCCATCTGTCTTTGCACTTGAGTTGATAAGGAGGTCCTGCTTTCCTCCCTTTCCCCTCCCTCTTGTGAAAACAAAGGGCTTGAGAATCTGAAATTTCATTTGGTGGATATTTATTTATCAATCACATTGTTTGGATTGATATTTTGCCCTCCACTGGGTTGGATTTGGGGTGGAGAGCAAAACATACATTGTGCCTGCCGTCTGCTGTTGCCCTGGATTGGGCAAGGGATTCAGTCCTGTGAGCAAATAATAACAGAACAGCAAGTGTTGTGACCTTAAGTACCGGTATCCTCCACTGAACGGGAGCCATACATTGATTTAAAGGGAGGTCAGCCATGGCTTTCCTGAGGTGGTGGGGTTGAACAGAGGCGAGAGGGGGTGTGGTAGTTAGCTAGACGGTGGAGGGCTGCAGGTCTCCTTCACCAGGAGGTGAAGAAGAGCAGGTATGTTTGCTGAGAGCACTAGAACCTGGGAGTCCTGAGCAAGCAATTTCTATCTTCTCCTTTCCCTAAGCCCTAGGGTTGGCTTAGCTGGTAGGAGGTGGAGGGAGCATGCCAACAAGAGCAGTGGTGAGTGATAGGTGGACAGCGGGTTGGGCCTCTGTAAATTTAAATGCTGTATCTAACTAATAAGGGCTCCCCAGGTCCCTGGAAGCCAGTGGGGTTTCTTTGTTCATTCAATATTTACTGAGGGCTGATATGTGCACAGCACTGGGATGTGACCTGAAGGGCATGAAGGCATCTGCAGGGATTCACATACAAGGATGTACACCCACCACGTTTTTTACAATAGCAAAATTGTGGAAATGGGTTAAATGCTCAATAATAGTGGCATGGTTAAACAATATCTGGCCTTGTCCATATCGTGGAAAGTTATGTTTGTCTTTGTCGGTTTGGCCTGCTATAACAAATATCCCATTGACCGTATGGTGTATAACAATAGAAATGTATTTTTCACAGTTCTGCAGACTGGAAGTTCAAAATCAGTGTGAGAATACTGTTGACTTCTCATTGTATCCTCATATGATAGAAAGAGGACTAGACAGTTTTCTTGGGTCCATTTTTTAAGGGCACTAATCCCATTCATGAGCCATCCACCCTCATGACCTAATTACCTACGAAGGGCCCCACCTCCTAATACCATCACTTTGAAAGTTAGGATTTCAACATATGAATTTTCAGGGGAACGACAGAAATATTCAGTCCTATCCAGGCCAGTTGCTCACGCCTGTAATCCCAGCAATTTGGGAGGCTGAGGTGGGGATCACCTGAGGTCAGGAGTCTGAGACCAGCCTGGCCAACATGGCGAAACCCCATCTCTACTAAAAATACAAAAATTAGCCTGGCATGATAGTGGGCGCCTGTAATCCCAGCTACTCAGGAGGCTGAGGCAGGAGAATTGCTTGAACCCAGGAGGTGAAGGTTGCAGTGAGCAGAGATCACGCCACTGCACTCCAGCCTGGGTGATGGAGCAAGACTCCATCACAAAAAAAAAAGAAAAAAAAGAAATGTTCAGTCCATTACAATGTTTATAAAGAATGTTTATATTTACCAGAATGTTAGGTTTATTATGAAAATATTTTATGATGTTTATGAAGAATATCTAAAGATGTGGAAAAATGTTCAAGTGTAATAACTAGGGGAAAAGCAGGATATAAAACCAAATCCCAGGGTGGCTGAACTTATGTGTATGAAGAATGAGCAGTGCATCAAAATGTTAACAGTCATTGTTCTGGAAGGTGGAGTTGTGAGGACTTCTGCTTCTTTGCTTATACTTTTCTGTGGTTTCCAAGTTTTTCACATGAATGTGTATTAGTTTATGATCAGAATAATTAAAAAAGATTTTTAAAAATGTTCCTTTCGGGACCCTCAGCCTTCCAGAAGAATACTGGGATGGAAGGTGTCACAGTCAAACACGTGGGACAAATTAGTTCCAAGAGCTTCCAGGCTGGGCGTCTGTGCCCTCGGAGGCTATGGCTGTGGGTGCCCTCCCTTCAAGCGCTCCTGGGCACAGGGGCAGGAGGTAGCCCTGGGGTGTGGGGCGATCCCTGGCGGGCCACGCTGCCCTGTTTCCATCCCTGCGCTGACTGCCTGCTTTCCTGCTGTTCAGCTCAGCTCCTCCTGACCCTTCTCTAGGGCCGTTCATGCTGACTGTCTTGTGGTCTCTATCCAGCCTGTAGAATGGAGAAACGTCGAGCTGGAGTGAACTCTGGGTCTCCTAGCTCAGTGGTTCTCAAGCATCGGGCCAAGGACTGAAACTGGGCTGGGTTGCAGTTTTCTGGTCTGTACTCAAACTGGAAAAATAACGGCAATTTTTTTTTTTTCATGAATCTAAATGTTTTCAGTTTAAAAACTTGTCAGTTTTTCTGACATGATAACCATATTTTGGGGGAAGGGGTTACAGAGTCCCTGGTTATAAAATGAGACTGGTTGTAATATACTGTGATTTCTCTTTAAAAGTGCTGTCTTGATAACATTTATTTTTAATATATAAAATGCATATTGCATATTTATATTTAAAAATATATATTATGCTGATCTGTGAGATTCAGAAGTGATCTAACTTAGCCTTCTCATTTTATAAGAGAGTAGCAAGGCTTAGGGAGGGAAGGGACTCACTCAAGGCCACCCAGTTAGTGAAGGCGGAGCTGGGAGTAGAGCCAGATCTGCTGAATATAAATCGGATTCTTCCCACTCCTCCATCTCCCGCCTGCTTCTGTGTCTCTGCCCCTGGTGGTTGCTTGAAGCTCAGACCCTGGAGGACAGTGGGTGGAGGTGCAGGAGGCAGATGTTTGCTCCTGGTTTCTCCTGTAGAGTTTTTAAGGTACACTTATTTCACTTATTTAGGTTCTGTACTTCTCTGGGACCATTATATATTTAATAGGTTTTTGTGGGCTGGCCTGAGGACCGAATTGCCATTTAAAATGCTGTTTGGAACCTGGAGTGCACATTTCCCACAGAAATAAACACATTACAGCAGAAGTCTTAAAACAGACCTGCATATAAGGTGGAAATGTGGCTGAGTGCCATAAAAGCAGCAGCCCCGTGTGCTGGAGATTCAGAATGGGGCCAGGCAGTAGGACACCGAGTGACCAGAGAAGCCCCCAGGAAAGAGCAAGGTGTGAGCTGGCCTCACAAGGAGGGCAGACAGCAGGGAGCTTCCTGTCCTGGTTGTGGTGTTCCCAGCACCTAGCACAGGGCCTGGCATATCGTCGGCCCTGGTCCGTGTTTGGCTGATGGAATTAATATCACAGGCAGAGAAGGAAACCTTCCAAGCCAGAGACATGGGAAATGAGGAATGATAGGCCAGGCTCTATGGAGGGAGGGTTTGAGTCTGGGGATGAGGGGAATAAGACTGAAAAAGTGGATCGTAAAGAAGCTTAAATGCCTGGCAAAGCCATGGGGACTCGATTCTGTAGGTAATGGAGAGACATGAGGAAAGCTACCCTTTTAATAACAAGATCAATCAGGCCGCATGTAGGGTTGGATAGGAGGGGGAGAGACTGGATTAATTTTCCCAGAACAACACTGTCATCCTCTTACTTTCCTCTCTGTTATCTATAAGATAAATTCAAGCGTGATGTAGTGGAAAGAACATGGGCTTTTAGCCAGCTAGACACTCAGGAGCTGTGTGACCTTGGGCCCTGCCTCAGTTTTCTTGTTCATAAGTGGTGGTAATGATATCCGTCTTGCAGTGTTGAAAGGATTAGGAAAAATACAGGAAGTACCCAGCACCGTGCTTGGCACGTGAAAGTGCTCAGTCACCGAGTCTCAGCAGTCATTGCCAGTTGTTGAATAAGAGATGATGGGGAAGTCAGTTAGGAGGAGGTGGGCAGGGAAGGGCCAGAGAGAGGCTGTATAATTGGAATGCCAGGTAACGGGGCCCCTAGTGCTGCTAGGATTCTCCCCATGGCAGTTGCTTGGAGCTGAGCTCTTGACTCCCTCCTTGCCCTTTCTCTGCCAGGCTGCTACAGAGATCTCAGGTGGGGGGCGGTATGCAGAAGGGTTCAGGATGTAAGTGCACTTGGTTTCTCTCTCCTTTCTTCTGAAAGTAGATCCTCTCTTGAGAATGAAGACACCATATCCCTGGAGGGTTTTGCTCCAGCTTTGTGGTTTTGTTCTGTCAGGCTCTTGTGTCTTGCTTGGTGGTTGTGGTAGCTTTTGAGGCTATCTGAGTGACAGTGGGCCAGAAATGAATGCATGGGGTATAATGAGAGGCTGAGGTTCTTCCACATTACCTGGACTTGGTATGGTTTATTTGCCTCCCCACCCCTCCCTCTTTGTGTGTGTGTGTGTTGTTGTTGTTGTTGTTTTTAACACCTGGGGTCTTAGGCCTCAGCAGGAGAGGGAAGGAGCAGCAGTATTGAGTCCTAGTGGGCTGGCCCATCCCTTCTGTCTGATCATCTTGCAGCACTGCCTGGAGCCTCTGGCTCCTCCCTGTGTGATCTATTGGCAGAATTGTCAAATCAGATGCATATGTAGAGGGCTTTAGAGTTTGCAAAGCATTTCCATGTATTTCACATCAGTGTGGTTTTGAGCCCCATGTTAACTTGATGAGGTGAGTAGGCTAGCTCATTACCCCCTGGAGAGGGACGGGTGGCTGGACAGGGAGGTGGGAGGCGATATGCCGGTAGACGAGGTTGGGGTGTCTGTGGCCTGGAAGCTGAAGGCATAAAGAGTTATGTGGGACCACAGTCAGAGTCTCAGTGCCTGGCTTGAATGTGTAAGCAGCTGCCTTGGCAGCCATTTTCCAGAAGTGTCCCTGAAACTTGCTTTTCAGCTGCTCCCTGGTGACTTTGGCATGGGACGGGGATGCCAGGCATGTGCTGATCATATCCTTCCCCTGAGAAGCTCCAGTTCACTGTCCCCTATCATCAGATACCCTACATCAGAGACCCTACATCAACAGGGCCTCTTTCCACATACCAGTTTGCAACCACTTCTAAATAATTAGCCTTGTGATCTTACATTGAGGGATTGAAGACACTCGTGGAATGTGGGGTTAAGATAGCTTTATTCCTCAAAGTCATGCTGAGGCCCCAGTTTGATGTACATTCCATTCCTAGATGGTGTGATGGTGGGCCTGTGTCTGGCTTCAGGGTTTCTAACTCATTACATCTGTGGGAGTGCAGGGCTGGACTGTCCATTCCCCACAAAGAATCCTACAGTTCCTCCAACCCCTTGGCATACGCAGATTTATTGAATTCGTGAGCAGATCCTTTAATCCTTGTTGGAAGAAGTTGATGAAGATCAAGATTGAAGGCTGCAAGCTGGGGCTTAAACATAAAGGTGATCCAGTATCTGAGCCCAGAAGTGGGCCTGGTAGGAAAGCTCTGTTGTTGGGCCAGGCAGGGAAGGGTCTTGAGGAACAAGTAGGTTTGTTATCATCACCAGGTGTAGTCTTGCTGGGTCCTGGGCAGAGTGTTGTACATGCCCCCTATTTCAAAGGGAGGTGGACCAGCACCAGCATCCTACATGTGCCACAAGTGTTCATTCATTCAACAGATACTTCTTTTCTTTTTTCCCAAATGGATATTTCCTTGAGAATCTTTTATGAACCAGGCCTCATGCTAAGGCATTGGGGATAACCATGAATAAAACAGACACCATCCCTTTCTTTTTTTTTTATTTTTTATTTTTTATTTTTGAAAGAAAGAAAAAGAGAGGAAAGAAAGTGAGAGTGAAAGAAAGAAAAAAAAAGAATGTACGAGAGAAAGAAAGAGGAAGAGAAAGAGGGAGAGAGAACAGGATTCTTGTTCTATTGCCCAGGCTAGAATGCAGTCTAAAAGTGGGTATTAAAAACCTCTTTTATGCCAATAATTGTGCTTAACAATGGAGACAGGAAGGAATAAGGGATGAAAATAACAAACATGCAGCCAATCAATATTTTATTTAAAGCTGTGAAATGCTATGCAATTGCTGAGGAGTGATTTACTTCCAATAATGTGGTCACTTTTAAAATAGGTG